>CAUYLG010032649.1:0-41684 GCA_963573385.1 Cacajao melanocephalus | reverse complement strand
TCATTCCTGGCTTTTTTCTTTTCCTAATATCAATTTCCAAATAATTATTTCCATCTCCCAAATTTTAATTATTTTATAAAATCTTTTTTTTTTTTTTTTTTTTTTTTTTTGTGATAGAGTCTGCCTCTGTTTCCCAGGCTGAAGTGCAGTGGCACAATCTCAACTCACTGCAACCTCCGTTTCCCAGGTTCAAGTGATTTTCGTGTCTCAGCCTCCTGAGTAGCTGAGATTACAGGCGCCCGCCACCACACCTAGATAATTTTTGTATTTTTAGTAGAGATGGGGTTTCACCATGTTGGCCAGGCTGGTCTCGAACTCCTGACCTCAGGTGATCCACCCGCCTCAACCTCTCAAAGTGCTGGGATTACAGGCATGAGCCACCACACCTGGCCTCTTGTCTCCAATTCTTATGTCGGATTTGGTTTTTGGAGGCTCTAACCCAAGGGATGGGCAGATGTCAGAGTCCCTACCACGTCCACTTACGTCCTTTTGCAGTGCCACTCCTTGCAGTGCAAGGTATGAGGCCTGGCAGGGCCTGGCTGTAGCTGTTGCACAGGGGACATCTGGGCCCAGCTCGTCCAGCCCCAAGGAGCCTGAGTCCTGGGTCCTGTTTACCTTATAGGTCTCACACGTCCCAGGAAACTTGCCTCTTCTTGGACCTACTGGGCAGAAAAATGCCCCCCAAACCCAGGCTGCAGCACCGTATTCATGGCCTGGGGACCCAAGGACATCCCAACCCCTTCCCTGCTCCCAGCCATCACCTCCTGCCTGCAGCGCCCCAGTAGGTCCCAGACTGAGACTCTGAGTTACCTCCCAGGTTTCCCAAATCCACCTTCCCACCCTACTCTGTGGCTGGCATTCAGAAAGTCTCCCCACAGTGGATTAATTTTCAAATGTGTGTAGCTGCTGTGATGAGTAGAATTAAAATTCCCTTAAAAACGAGCCAAGCCCGGTGCTGTGGCTCACGCCTATAATCCCAGCTCTTTGGGAGGCCGAGTTGGGAGGATAACTTGAGCCCAGGAGTTCGAGACCAGCCTGGGCAATGCAGCAAGGCCCCATCTCTACAAAAAATAAAAGAAAAATTCACCAGGTGTGGTGCAGTGCACCTGTGGTCCCAGCTACTCGGGAGGCTGAGGTGGGAGGACTGCTTGAGCCTGGGAAATGGAGGCTGCAGTGAGCTATGATTGCACCACTGCACTCCAGCCTGGGTGACAGAGCAAGACTCTGTCTCAAAAAAAAATGTGCCGAGTTCATTCATAGCTGCTCTCTGCCTTCTGTAGTCTCTCTCTGTCGCCCAGGCTGGAGTGCAGCAGCATAATCTCAGCTCACTGCAACCTCCACATTCTGGGTTCAAGCGATTCTTCTGCCTCAGCCTCTCGAGTAGCTAGTACTACAAGCACCCACCACTACACCCGGCTAATTTTTGTATTTTTAGTGGAGATGGGGTTTTACCATGTTGGCCAGGCTGGTCTTGAACTCCTGACCTCAGATGATCCGCCTGCCTTGTTGGCCTCCCAAAGTGCTGGCATTACAGACGTGAGCCACTGCGCCTGGCCATACGTTTCTAATATTATAAACTGGCTCTTGTACAGAATAAGACTGGGACCTCCACACTGAATAACTCTGGGACCCTTGGCCCCACACAGGCTGTTGACCCAAGGCGACGATGATGTGTACAGTGATGACTGTGAGCACTGCCAGGTCAGGAAGACTACTGGGGGGCAGGAGTGGGTATTCTAGTGCCAGACCCTCTTACGTACGATATCTGTGCCTTCCAGAAGAGCTGAGACTGTAACTGTAGATTTTGCTGTCTGATCCGGGGACTGATGCTTGTTCTGAAATGAGGTCACCTTGGTGGTGTTCACATCAGCTATCGCTGGTGTCCAGATTTCTCCCTGGGCCTGGGCTGTTGAGCTCCCTGCCTGTGATTTGGGGAAGTGCTGGCATTGCAGAGGGAGGAGGGGGAGCAGGGCAGCAGGTCTGCCATCTGCAGTTGCGCAGGTTGCAGGCACGAGGTCGTAGGGAAGCTCCGTGCGCATGACAGGTTTCTTCAGAACATCCCTGCACTCCTGCTCTTGTCATGCTTGTATACTTGCTGTCTCTGAGACAAAGTAGCTAACAGAAGACAGCAGGGTGGCGGGGTGTGGTGGCTCACACCTGTAGTCCCAGCACTTTGGGAGGCCGAGGCGGGCAGATCACCTGAGGTCAGGAGTTCGAGACTAGCCTGGCCAACATGGAGAAATCCCGTCTCTACTAAAAATATAAAAATGTGCCGGGCGTGGTGGTGGGCACCTGTAATCCCAGCTACCCAGGAGGCTGAGGAAAGAGAATTGATTGAGCCTAGGAGGTGGAGGTCGAAGTGAGTCGAGATCGTGCCATTGCACTACAGCCTGGGCAACAAGAACGAAACTCTGTCTCAAGAAAGAAAAAAAAGAAAAGATGAACGCTTGATTTTTTTTTTAATTTGACATGTCTAGCTCCCCTACAGCCCTGAGCTCTTAAACACTGAGACTCATCGCCTCTGCATCCGGTGCCTAGCTGAGGCCAAGCCATCAGCATGATTGCTAGTCCCACTGCATAAGCCACACATGTGGTCTGAATTCTCCAGGGACCACATTAAGCCCATTTATGCTGAGCGTTCCATTATTGGAACCCTAAGCATGTGGGAGTTATTTATATCCTCCCCTCAGTCATCGCCAAGGGCTGATTGCAAAAATTCAAAACGTTGCAACCTCAGGCATTAAATGGGTTAAAACAAGAAAATGAAACAGATGAAGTACTTTTTAATAATATATTTCATTTTAAAACAATGTACCCAAAATGTTTATCATCCTGACATATCGTCAATATAAGAATTAAGAATGAAATATTTTACATTTTCGTACTTGGTCTTAGAAATCTGGTGTGTAGTTTACACTCATTGCATATCTCCATTCACACTCTAAATTTTCCTCAGAAATACTTGATCTGTATTTAGACTTTTAAAAAAATTTACAGTTGAAAAAAAGCAGATTCAAATGTCTAAGTGGTTCCAAACATCTTGACGAATTTTCTGATAACTGCCTCTGGTATCCATTCTTAAAATTGAAATGAATTGGAAACAAATACAATTTATAAAAAAAAATTCAGCTCCTCAGCCATGCTAGCCACTTAGAATTTTAAATGCGGCCGGGCGTGGTGGCTCACGCCTGTAATCCCAGAACTTTGGAAGGCCCAGGTGGGCAGATCACCTGAGGTCAGGAGTTCAAGACCAGCCTGACCAACATGGAGAAACCCCGTCTCTACTGAAAATACAAAATTAGCCGGGCATGGTGGCGCATGCCTGTAGTCCCAGCTACTCAGGAGGCTGAGGCAGGAGAATCACTTGAACCCAGGAGGCGGAGGTTGTGGTGAGCCAAGATCACACCATGGCACCCCAGGCTGGGCAACAAGAGCAAAACTTCGTCTCAAAAAAAAAAAAAAAATTCCAAATGCTTTGTATTCACATGAGGCTGGTGATCGTTGTATTGCGCAACATAGAGAACATTTTCAGAGCTCTAGAAAATTCTACAGGGCAGAACAAAGCCAGGCCCTCGTGTCCTTTGACCAAGGGTATGCCTTATCTATTGGGGCACTTAGGCCTTTAGCTCATCCCTAAGGGGATTGTGGTCAATGCTCTCTCCCTCTAGGGGACCCCAAAATACCCCCACAGAAACTAGTAATACGTTTAGAAAAGCCAGACACAATTCTGTCAAACACATGAGTGAGAAAACTTAGAGCCCGCCCAGCTCAGAATGAAAAGGTAGATTTTGGCCGTGCGTGGTGGCTCACACCTGTAATCCCAGCACATTGGGAGGCCAAAGTGGGCAGATCACCTGAGGTCAGGAGTTCAAGACCAGCCTGGCCAACATGGGGAAACCCCATCTCTACTAAAAATACAAAAAATAGCCAGGCATGGTGGCACATGCCTGTAATCCCAGCTACTTGGGAGGCTGAGGCAGGAGCATCCGTTGAACCCGAGAGGCGAAGGTTACAGTGCCACTGCACTCCAGCTTTGGCAACAAACTGAGACTCTGTCTCAAAAAAAAAAAAGAAAAGTTAGATGTTATAATTTCCTCTACACCTTTGTTTTTCAGATGGAGACACAAAATCTAAAAAAAAAATTCAGGAAACTCTGGGAGACAGTGTTTCCAGAACACGTGGAAAAAAATGAAGCCTGAAATTGACACATCTTTAAGCATTTCCTGGATGGGGCCCATCTGGTCCCTTTCAGTCCCACTGAAGAGTGGCCAGTGAGGCTGTCAGACGTGTACATCACTGTGAGTTCATTAACAGACCAGATCTTATGTCAGCTGAAGGCTGAAGGTTTATTTCCTGCAATTTCAGGGCCTCGGTCAACTGCTTATGTGATCTCCTGTCAATGCCCCCAAAATAAACAATCCGTCCCCAAAGTGGCACATTTGCTGGTATTGCTCAGATTAAAATCCCTAAACTGTGTATTTAATTTGGATTTGGCATGGCCATTATCAGCCTCAGAGAGTATCGGAATTAAAATAAAACTTGGAGGTCTTATGAGACAACCAGCAACTGTCTCTGACACCAGACTTCTCTCATGCTGGTCTTTTCTGCTCCTAACGGTGGGTCTGGAGGCCATCGTCAGTGATATTTTTATGGCTGAGGGTGGTCTCTGGCTGTCTGCCTAATTACGTGTTGGAGTGCATGTCACACCTGCTTCCTGAGCTCGCAGAACAGAGGAATATGCTATGTAATATTTATGGTTCCTGTAAAATTCACAGAATAATTTGCGACGCTTGGCACTGGGCTGTTGTCTTCAACAGAGGCTCCCCACCCTTGATAGAAATGCCCCTTCCCCTCCACCCCTGGGTCAGGCCCCGTCCAGAGGAGATGCAGCTGACCCTGCCCTGGGGTTGCCCTCCCAGTTAGAGAAGTGATTGGTGCCTGGTTGGTGCCTGGCCTGGGAATTTGGGTTAGAGGTAAGATGAAAACCCCATTTAAAGAGGCTCATGCTGGACACAGTGGCTCAGGCCTGTAATTCCAGCACTTTGGGAGGCCGAGGCAGAAGGATCACCTTAGGTCAGGAGTTCAAAACCAGCCTGGCCAGCATGGTGAAACCCTGTCTCTACTAAAAATATAAAAATTAACCAGGCGTGGTGGTACACACCTGTAGTCCCAGCTACTTGGGTGGCTGAGGCAGAAGACTCACTTGAACTGTGTTAGCCTAACTTGTGCTAGCCTAACTGACTCCATCTTAGCTGTGAGCCCGACAAGCTCCATCTTAGCTTCTCCCTCCCTGCCACAGCCCCCTCGGGTGCATTACTGGGTCATGCTGTACTCAGAGCCTTGAACCGTTTGGGTCACGCTGTTCTCAGTACCTGCAACTGATGTAACCACATCCTGCTTGCAAGCCCACCTCTATTGTGAAAAACCCCTTCCTTGGTGATTGATTGCATAGAAAATCCCCCCTGCTACCCCCCTTGATGATCGTATGGAAATATCCTTGCTAACCAGCAACTATGGGAACCTCCTGCCTCCTGGTTACCAGCTTCCTCCTACCAACTTGCTTGTTCTGCTTCTGTACAATTCCACTTTGCCACGCCCTTTTCTAAGCAAGGTATAAAAAGGAATCAAGCCCCTTCTTCGGGGCCGAGAGAATTTTGAGTGTTAGCCGTCTCTCAGTCACTGGCAATAAAGGACTCCAGATTCAATCTCAGAGTGTGGTGCTTACCTACAGCTCGCTCGGTTACAACAGAACCTGGGAGACAGAAGTTGCAGTGAGCTGAGATTGTACCACTGGGTGCCTCCCGGGTTCCAGCCTGGGTGACAGAGAAAGACTCTGTCTCAAAAAAAAAAAAAGGTGCTCAGAAATGGGCCAAGTGTGCAAGTGTGTTGGCTGATGGCCTATAATCTTTGTGTTTTGAGAGGCCAAGGTAGGAGCGTCCCTTGAGACCAGGAGTTTGAGACCATCCTGAACAACATAGGGAGACCCCATGTCTACAAAAGAAAAATTTTTTAATTAGTCAGGTATGCCGGCATGCACCTGTAGTCCCAGCTATTTGGAAGGCTGAGATGGGGGGATCACTTGAGTGCAGGATTTTGAGGTGACAGTGAGCTATGATCATGCCACTGCACTCCAGCCTGGGTGACAGAATGAGATTCTGTCTCTACTTAAAAAAAAATAAAGCTTGGATATGTTTTCATACAGCCATGCATTCTTTCATTCTGCACCCTCACCACAGTCCCGTCTCCAGCTTTATTCTGTGCTAGACAGAAAGCTCATGGAAGTGGGGGTGGAGGGGAAGAATAATGAAGACAGAGGTGGGAGAGGGGAAAAGAGGGGACCCCCAGAGACCCAAGGTTCTGCTTATACTCCTCCATCTCCCCTTCCCTCTCTTCTTTTTTCTGTGTTCTCCCAAAATTCATGTGAAAACCTAATCCCCAGTGTGATGGTATTTGAAGGTGGGGCCTTTGGGAGGTGATTAGGTCATGAGGGGTTATTGTCCTTATAAAATGGATCCCAAAGAGCACTCTTTCTCCCTCCTCCATGTGAGGACACAGCGAGAAGATGCCATCTATGAACCAGAAAGCAGGTCCTCGCCAGACTTTGAATGTACCGGCACCTTGACCTTGGACTTCTCAGTCTCCAGAACTGTGAGCAATAAATTTCTGTTGTTGATAAGCCACCAGTCTAAGATGTCCCTTTAAAGGAGCCTGAACAGAGACCCACCCATCCGTCCTTCCGTCCGTCCGTCCTTCCTTCCTTCCTTCCTCCCTCTCTTCTTCCCTTCCTTCCTTTCTTCCTTCTTCCTTCCTCCCTCCCTCCCTCCCTCTCTCTCTCCCTCCCTCCCTCCCTTCCTCCTTCCCTCCAATAACATTTGATAAGCACCTAACTGCATATCCAACACTAAAAATATGCCAAATAACAATAATAATAAAGCCAAGTCCCTGCCCTTAGAAAGTGTTTTGCCCAGAGGAAGAGAGAAACATTTCTTACAGAATTCACAATGTGTGAATTCACAACCATACTAATTACCAGGGAAGAGTACCCACTTCTCCTCTGTTTCTTTCTTTCATTTTTAAATTTAATTAATTGATTAATTGTGAGATGAGGTCTCACTCTGTCGCCTAGGCTGGAGTGCAGCAGCACAATCAGAGCTCGCTGCAGCCTCCAAATCCTGGGCTCAAGTGATCCTCCTGCCTCAGCCTCTGGAGTAGCTGGGACCACAGGTGCACACCAGCATGCCCAGATAATTTTTTATTTTATTTTATTATTTATTTTGAGACAGAGTCTCACTATGTTGCCCAGGCTGGAGTGTAGTGGCATGATCTTGGCTCACTGCAATGTCCACCTCCCAGGTTCAAGTGATTCTCCTGCCTCAGCCTCCCAAGTAGCTGGGAGTATAGGTGCCTGCCACCACATCCAGGGAATGTTTTGTATTTTTAGTAGAGATGGGGTTTCACCTTGTTGACCAGGCTGGTCTTGAACTCTTGACCTCAAGTGATCCACCCGCCTTAGCCTCTGGAAGTGCTGGGATTACGGGCATAAGCCATCGTACCTGGTGGTAATTTTTTGTAGAGATGAGATCTCACTATGTTGCCCAGACTGGTCTCAAACTCCTGGCCTCAAGCAATTCTCCCACCTCAGCCTCCCAAAGTAGTGATATTATAGGCATGAGCCACCATGCCCAGCCTATCATCTCTGTTCTTTAACATCTCCAAAGTCCAGGAAGTTTTGATCTTCTCTGGCCTAATGCCCACATGTCTGCAGAGTAGACTTGGATTACTGGCAATTTGGCAGTATGGTAAATAGTCACATCATTCATTGATTTGGCTATCTGTAAATAGTCACATCATTCATTCATTCATTTGTTCATTCCCTCAAATAACAGGCAGACCCTATGCCGGGTGCTAGGGGCACAAATCTGTGAACAGGAGACTCTAGCTCAGAGAGAAGATGGCAATGCTGGGAGTGAGCTGTGGAAGGTGGGGAGGGCTCCATGGAGGGAGGCCTCATGCTTGGGAAGAAGGCAGATGGGAGTCAGGGGCTGGTCGGTGTGGATGTAAATGAAAAGCACCCAAATGAGAGCCAGCAAAGGCTCCTGATTCAGAGCTTGCTACAGCAAGGGGGTTGGCCACCATCATTTGGCGTTAAGAGACTCAAAGGCAGGCAGAGGAAAGTTTTAGAGGGAAAATCGAAGGCCCGGGTGTGTCCAGATTGGAGCTTGGAGACATCTCCCTGGAAGCTGGGCTCCTATGAGGTTGGATAGAGGAGCATTACGGGCTTCCTCTATTTGGTCATGAATTGGAAGTGTGGGGAGCAATTATTCAGGAAGCTGGTAGTTCCTGATCTAGCCCTGGTGTTTGGTTTGACTTCCTGGGCTGGCAGCTTCAGGACGTGGGTCCGAGTTCCATTGTCATACACGGGCCGACCACTGGTGTTTGCATTCCAGTCTCTCCCCCATGAATGCCCACTTCTGTTCCATCCTCAGAATGAGCCCTTGTTTCCATGCATCCTGTCTGTCGTCAGGAAAGCTTCCTGGACGTGGATTCAGGAGCTAAGTTCGGAAAGCAGAGGAGTTGTTTCCAGGAAAGGGTGGCCCGGGCAGAGGAATCAGCATCCTTGGCACAGGACACAGTCACATGGGGAAGGGCAGGGCTTTGCACTGCCAGAGGGAGGGAGATGGGATGAGATCAGAGAGGGGAGCAAGTGCTGGGGGCATTAGGGACCCTGTATTTCCAGGGAACGTGGTGTGAACCTTACCTGGGGGGTCATGGGGAGCCACTGAAGGTTTTTAAGCCACTGCATGCCATGATCTGAATGGAGTGCTAGAAGGATGCATGGGACAGTGTGGGCACAATGAGTTGTGGAAGGACCTTGAGAGGAGGTAGGAAAACCTGTGGTCCTGGTTGTCCAGCAAGAGATGGAGAAGAGATGAGCAAGAGATGAGGCTCCAAGCAGAATAAATGAGCGAATGACTGAATGAATCCTGAGTCACTGCAGGGACAGTCTGGCCAGAAGCTCCTGTGGGGTGATGTGGATGCATCCTTGGGCTCCACACAACAGCCTGGGTTTCCCTGGAGGTAGCCTTCCCTCAAGATGTTTGGGGCCATATTTTCCAGGCCTCCAACTTGCCCCGACCAATGTTTAAACCACATATCTTAGATTCAGCTGACATTGAACTCATCGAACTCACGTGGCTAAAAGTAAGGGCAGGTTGAACCTGAGACAGGTTGGGATGGCTTTTAACTGAGATGTTACCATGTCATACTGTGCCTTGTGAGCTTGAGCAGATGACTATGGGACTTGGCTGACCTCTGAGCATCTTCAATGTGGTATTGTGCAAAGGAATGAATGAGTTAATGAAGGAATGAAGGAGTGAATGAACGAATTAAAAAACCAACAAATGCATGAGTGTATAAATGAATTAACAAACCAACTAGGCCGGGCATGGTGGCTCACACCTGCGATCCCAGCATTTTGGGAGGCCGAGGTGGGCAGACTGTGACATCAGGAGCTTGAGACCAGCCTGACCAACATAGTGAAACCCCTTTTCCACTAAAAATACAAAAATTAGCTGAGCATGGTGGCATGCCCCTGTAGTCCCAGCTACTCAAGATGCTGAGGTGGCAGAATTGCTTATGCCCAGGAGGCAGAGGTTGCAGTGAGTAGAGACCATGTCATTGCACTCCAGCCTGGGTGAGAGAGTGAGACTTCATCTCAAAAAAAACAAAGAAAAAACAAAACCCAACCAACTAGTGTATGAAGGAGTGAACGAATGAATCAACAAACCAGTGAGTGAATGAATGAGTGAATTAGTGAATGAACAAACCAAGTGGAATAAATGACTGAATGAACGAACTGAGTGAACAAATGAAGGAATGAACAAATGAAGGGGTGAATAAATGATTGAATAAACGGTTGAACCAAGCAAATGAATGACTGAATGAACAATCTGAGTGAATGAATAAACAAACTGAGCAAATGAATGAATGAGTGAATGAACAAAACAACAAAAGAGTGAATGAACGAATGGATAAACCAGTGAAAAAAATGAATGAGTGAACAAATGGACAAACTAACAAATGGATGAATGAGTAAATGAATAAATGAATGAATAAATGGGCAAACCAATGAATGAATGAGTCAATGAACCAGTGGAGAAGATAACGAATGGATAAATGAGTGAAAGAATGAATAGGCAAATCAACAAATGATGGATGAGTGAATGAATGAATAATACATCGAAGCTCCTGCATCCTACCCACGTGCTTCCTTGTAAAACAGGGATGTAATTTAAGTTCCTAATGAGCCCTGGAGTGTGTTCCATAATTAGGGAAGTGTCTGGCAGGCAGATGTGTGGGCCAATTGCTACTCAGAAAACTTCTTTGTTGAGTTGATCCAGGATGGAGATTTACCAAAGTGAAAACTAATGAGATTCCACAGTCGCCAGGTTTTATGTGCAAGCGTATAACACCAGTGTAATTATACGTGTGCATTCATAAATTGGACACAAAGCTGAAAAACGGGCTTCAGTGGCAAATGTAAAAGAATGACAGAGCCATGAAAGATAGACTGCGTTCCAGCCATGTGAAAGCCACCGTGATGGAGTGTTTGTTTCCAAGGACTTGGCGATCTGGGGTCTCCTTTGTCATCCCCTAATCTTGTCCTTTCTTCTTAAAATCAGGGAGTGCCTAAATCTTGGCATTCTCCCCACATCTGAACTGCAAATGTCAGTGATTGCTTTGAGCTGGCGAGGAGTATTGCTTGTACTTTTTGTGGCTTCAAGCCATGTTGTTCGTTAATCACAGAGCTTAAAATCTGATCAGACAAGATCTCACTTTAGCCTTTCTAAGCTGGCAATTTTGCAGAATGCCCAGAGAATGACTGACATTCATTACATTAGTTGTAAAACCCTTTAACCACCCGTTCTATCTGCAAACAGAAGCTCTTGAGCAGGAAGGAATTGGCAGCAAGCCTGCTTCTCTTTCTAAGCCCAGTTTCTTTCTCTGTAAATGGGAGTTTGCTTTAGTTGCTCTCTTCATAAATTCCTCTAAACTTCAAAAACTCTAATTTACTCCCCAGGGGGTGACTTCTGCAGCAGTCTTGGGCCCATGCTGCATGAATGAATCCAGAATTTGTGGAGAAGGCTGAGGAACAGGCCCAGGACCTTTTGGCCACTCTGCTGAGAGGACCCTGGGGAGGGAGTCATTCTGTTATTCATTTGCCAAATCACCTATAAAGGCTCTGAGAAATCCACACACAAGGTTACCCCAAAACACCCTAGCTCATCCCCAAAACAGATTCTCTAGTGTTTCAAAGGGCCCCCTAAAGTGCCAGATGCTATCATAGGGACTGAGGGGCACAGCAGCAAGATTGTACTGCATCCGCTGTCCTCTGGGATGGCTATAAAAAGAAACCAGCTGGGGAAAGTCTCTGAAGGCTTCCAGGAGGAGATGGGCTGGGGATAACCTCACCAACTGGGTGGGATTTGGTCAAACAGATAGAAAGAGTCAAGACGCTTTTCCAACTCAGCCTTGGCAGTATGGCTCCTGCAAAGAAGGACCATTCTGCTGTCAGTGAGTTAGTGGTCCAAGAATGCACCCTCAGCATTCACAAGCACATCCATGGAGTGGGCTTCAAGAAGCGTGCCCCTCAGGCAAGCAAAGAGATCTGGAAAATTGCTGTGGAAGAGATGGGGACCCTAGATATGCACATTGATACCAGCTTCAACAAAGCTGTCTGGACCAAAGGAATAAGGAATGTCCCATACCGTATCTGTGTGTGGTTGTCCGGAAAATGTAACAAGGATGAAGATTCACCAAACAAACTCTACGCTTTGGTTACCTATGTACCTGTTACCACTTTCAAAAATCTACGGTCAGTGTGATGAGAACTAATTACTCATCATCAAATATGCCAAATGAACTGTAAAAATAAAAACTGCAAAAAGATGGAAGGAAGGAAGGAAGGAAGGAAGGAAGGAAGGAAGGAAGGAAGGGGAAAAAGAAAGAAAGAGAAAGAAAGAACAAAAGAAAGAAAGAAATGAGAAGGAAGGAAGGAGGGAAAGGAGATAGCAAAAGAAGAAAGAAAGAAAAAGAGAGGGAGGGAGGGAAAGGGAGAAAGAGAAAGAAAGATAGAAAGAAAGAGAAAATGGGAAGGAAGGAAGGAGAGAGAAGAAAGAAAGAGAGAAATAAAGAAAGAAAGTGAAAATGGGAAAGAAGGAAGGGAGGAAGGAAGGAGAGATGAGAAAGAAAGAAAGAAGAAAGAAAGAAAAAAGAAAGAAGAAAGAAAGAAAGAAAAAGGAAGGAAGAAAAAGAAAGAAAGAAAGAAAGAAAGAAAGAAAGAAAGAAAAAAGAAAGAAAGAAAGAAAGAGGGAAGGGTGGGAGGGAAGGAGGGAGGGAGGAATGAAGGAAGGAAGGAAGGAAGGAAAGAAGGAAGGAAAAGAGAGGTGAGGTATTTCAGGGAAGAAAAGCAGCATGGGTGAAAGTTGGCAGCTGAGAAAGGTCCAGGGACCTTTATGCCTGTGTTCCTAGCTGAAACACAGAGGGCTCCCTTAATACACAAGTTACAGCCAGACCTTCCAGGGACACGATTCTGGGGCTAGACCCCCAGTAAGGTAAATAAAGGGAAGGTAAGAAAATCCACAGTGGCTGACTGAAGACACCAGGCTTGGTCAGCCTGGAAGGGGCACTTTTCCAGATACCCTCCCCTGGGAGGCCAATTTATGGTGGACATGTGCCATTACTTGAAGTTTGGTTATAAGTAAAAGAATTCTATGGCAATAGAAGACCAGATAGTGGTTACCTCTAGAGGGTGATGCTGGCTGGAGAGGAGCCATGAGGTTCTGAAAAAGCTGGATTTTGACCTGGTGGTGACTACCTGGTTGTATATGAGCAAAAAATTCACTGAGCTGTTTTTCTTTTTCTTTTTCTTTCTTTCTTTCTTTCTTTCTTTGTTTCTTTCTTTTTCTTTCTCTTTCTTTCTTTTTATTTCTTTCTTTCTTTCTTTCTTTCTTTCTTTCTTTCTTTCCTCTTTTTCTTTCTTTCTTTCTCTCTTTTTTTGAGATGGAGTTTCATTCTTGTTGCCCAGGCTGGAGTGCAATGGTGCAATCTTGGCTCACTGCAACCTCTGCCTCCTGGGTTCAAGCAATTCTCCTGCCTCAGCCTCCTAAATAGCTGGGATTACAGGCATGCCTCACCACACCCAGCTAATTTTGTATTTTTAGTAGAGACAGGGGTTCTCCATGTTGGTCAGGCTGGTCTTGAACTCCTGACCTCAGGTGATCCACCCTCCTTGGCCTCTCAAAGTGCTGGGATTACAGGTGTGAGACACCGCACCTGGCCGAGCTATTCTCTTAAGGTTTGTGTGCTTCACTGTATGTCGGTTATACCTTGATAAAAATGGAAGAAAACAAAAAGACAACAGAATGGTATGTAATAAAGAATTCAGGCGGGGCACGGTGGCTCACATCTGTAATCCCAGAACTTTGGGAGGCTAAGGTGGGAAGATTGCTTGAAGCCAGGAGTTCAAGACCAGCCTGGACAGCATAGTGAGATCCTGCCTCTAAAAATAAAAAATTCAGCTGGGTGTGGTAGCTCATATCTGTGGTCCTAGCTACTCAGGAGGCTGAGGTGGGAGGATCACCTGAGCCCAGGGAGGTTGAGGCTGCAGTAAGCCATGATCACACCACTGCACTCCAGCTTGGACAACAGAGACTGTGTGAAAAAAAAAAAATTCAGGCTGGGCACAGTGGTTCGTGCTTGTAATCCCAGCACTTTGGGAGGCCAAGGTGGGTGGATCACCTGAGGTCAAGAGTTCAAGACCAGCCTGGCCAACATGGCGAAACCCTATCTCTACTAAATATACAAAAATTAGCCTGGTGTGGTGGTGGGCGCCTGTACTCCCAGCTACTCGGGAGGCTGAGGCAGGAAAATCACTTGAACCTGGGGAGGCGGAGTTTGCAGTGAGCTGAGATCACACCATTGCACTCCAGCCTGGGCAACAGAGCAAGACTCTGTGTCTAAATAAATAAATAAAGTTATGAACCCATCTTTATTAAAGGGACATGGCCCTTTAAGCCTCCACTCTGGTTCCAGTTTCTTCCTTTTCCTTCCCAGTCTCCTGTCTGGGGAGAATTTCCAGGTGCTATTTACTGTCTGAAGTTGGCTTCTTTCTTTCTTTCTTTCTTTCTTTTCTTTCTCTCTTCCTCTCCCTTCCTTCCTTCCTTCCCTCCTTCCCTCCCCCCTTTCTTTTTTCTTTCTTTCTTTCTTCCTTTCTTTTTATTGACAATCTCTCCCTCTATCACCCAGGCTAGAGTACAGTGGCACAATCATGGCTCACTGCAGCCTCCACTGCCTGGGCTTAAGTCATCCTCCCACCTCAGCCTCCTGAGTAGCTGGGACTACAGGCATGCACCACAACTAATTTCTTTCTTTCTTTCTTTTTTTTTTTTTTGTAGAGACAGGGCTTCACCAATAGCCCAGGCTGGTCTCAGACTCTTGGGCTCAAGCAATCCGCCCACTTCAGCCTCCCAGAGTGCTGAGATTACAGGTGTGAGCCACTGCACTCAGCCAGAAGTTGGTTTCTTTAGATCCTATCAGACGTTCATCCTCCGGTACCCCCAGAATCTGAAAAAGCAAATGAGAACTAGACGTAATGTATTGGGAGAACTGTAGATAGCAAACAATTATGTGTATCTGTTGGTTTGTTTTCCACATCTGGTTACCAGGCCAAAGAAACGTAATTAATTTTTTGGTTCCAAAGAGACAATTCCACCAGTGATACACATCTTTAATTAGTCCAGCTCGACAACTGTGCTCCAGTACTTTATTTCAGGGAGCTCAGTGCTGACGTGTTCATGGAAGATGCTGCCAGGCTCTGGGGTAAGAATAACTGTGATTGTAAAGGCTGAAATTAAAGCAGTTGCTTCAACAAGATAAGCACTGGGTTTTCATTCTAGAAGTGATCTGATCAGTTGTGTATCTAAGAGAGAAATGCAAATGGGCGAACAATGAAGCCGAATTCATTAGGAAGAAATTGAGGGAGGAGAAAGGGGTTTCAGGCCGGGCATGCTGGCTGACTCCTACAATCCCAGCACTTTGAGAGGCCAAAGTAGTCGGATCACTTGAGGTTAGAAGTTAGAGACCAGCCTGACCACCAACATGGTGAAACTCTGTCTCTACTAAAAATAAAATAAAATAAAATAAAAAATTAGCCAGGCGTGGTGGATGGGCACCTGTAATCCCAGCTACTCAGGAGGCTGAGGCAGGAGAATTGCTTGAACCTGGGAGGCAGAGGTTACAATGAGCTGAGATCATGACACTGCACTCCAGCCTGGATGCTAGAGCTAGACTCTGTCTCAAAAGAGAGAGAGAGAGAAAGGAGACAGGGGTGGGGGGCAGGTTTCAGGTCACTCTTTGGTAAATCTGTTGCAGGTATATTTTGCAAATGGTGGAAAATCCAGTACAAACTAAGCATAAGGAACATTTGTTATTTTCAGAAACTGAAGTCCTGTAGTAGAGCTGTCTGAGCAGTCTCTGACTCAGTTTCTCTGTTGTTCTCTTGTCTCTCCGTAGTTGCCTGAAGGTTTCTTCCTGCTGGCTGCACAGACAAAATCGACTCACTGGGGTCACAACATTGCAGTGAAGAAAGAGTTTAATTGCTGCAAAGCTGGGTATACAGAAGAACTGGATTATCACCCAATTCAGTACCTGCAAGAGCTCAGAGGCTAGAAGTTTTTTTCTGTTTTTGTTTTTGAGAGAGTCTTGCTCTGTCACCCAGGCTTTGTTTTTGAGAGAGTCTTGCTCTGTCACCCAGGCTGGAATGCAGTGGCATGATCTCAGCTCACTGCAACCTCTGCCTCCTGAGTTCAAGCAATTCTCCTGCCTCAGCCTCCTGAGTAGCTGGGATTACAGGTGTGCACCACCATGCCCAGCTAATTTTTTGTATCTTTACAACAGGGTTTCATCATGTTGGCCAGGCTGGTCACAAACTCCTGAGCTTGTGATCCACCACCCTTGGCCTCCCAAAGTGCAGGGATTACAAGCATGAGCCACCGTGCCCAGCCAGAAGCTAGAGTTTTATGGATAATTTGGTGGGCAGGGGGCTAGAGAATGGGTGCTGCTGATTGGTTAGGGATGAACTCATAGGGGTGTGGAAAACAGTCCTCATGCACTGGGTCTGCCTCTGGATGGGGCTGCAGAACAGATGAGTCATGAGTCCAGGTGATGTCAGTCTGAAGAAACCTGAAAAGACTAATCTTAGATTCAGTGATAGTGATGTTATCTATAGCAGCAATTGGGGAAATCACAAATCCCCTGGTCTCTGGTCACATGACTCCTGAACAGTAAGAGATTATAGAAACCATGCCTACATTTTAGCAGAATTCTGGGCCCTTCCATAATCCTGTTCTCATGGCTTTTCATTAGTTTTACAAAGGCAGTTTCAGTCTCCAAACAAGGAGGGGACCAGTTATAAGAAGGGACTATTGTTATCCTTGTTTCAAAGTTAAACCCTAAACTAAATTCCTCCCAGGGTTAGCTCGACCCATGTCCAGGAATAAGCAAAGACAACATGAAGTTTGGAAGCAAGCTGGAGTCAGCCATGCCAGACTTCTTTTGCTATCACGATTTTGAAAAGGTGGTTTCATCTTCTACTCCACTTGTTGGCTTCTTTCTCATGTTTGTTTCCCTCATGGTCACAAGATGGCTGCAGGAGACCTGCAGCTGCAGGCATCTCCCTTCTTATGGTAGGGGGTTGGGAGAGGGATAGGGAGTGTGAGTGAGAGAATGACTTCATGGCTGCCAGAGACCTGCACTCTGCTGTGATTAGAACAACCAGGCCGAGCCCCAGTGGGCTTAGGCAGATGATCCAACCTCTGTTTCAGATTACCTAAACTTCAGATACTACGCCAGGAGAAGAGAGAAGTGGAATGTAGTTAGAAAGGAGGGATGTGTTGAAACTGACACAATTTAGGAACACGAAATATTAAGACAATTTGAGGAGAGTTTAACAGAGACCCATCAAAGAGGTGGGCAGAATGTTACAGAAACTATGAGGTTGAGGCTGTGCCCTGGGTTCCATGACCGCTCCTCAGTCTGCAGGGGCAGGAGACCCCTGTGGTTAATGAAATCAGCTTCAGAAAGCCCCAAGAGGGCCAGGTGCGGTGGCTCATGCCTGTAATCCTAGCACTTTGGGAGGCCAAGGAGGGTGGATCACCCGAGATCAGGAGTTCACAAGACCAGCCTGGTCAACATGGCGAAATGCCGTCTCTACTAAAAATACAAAACTTAGCCAGGTGTGGTGGTACGTGCCTGTGATCCCAGCTACTTGGAAGGCTGAAGCAGGATAATCGCTTGACCATGGGAGCTGGAGGTTGCAGTGAGCCAACATGGCGCCAGTGCGCTCCAGCCTGGGCAACAGAGTGACATTCCATCTCAAAACAACAACAACAAAAAGTCCAAGGGGAAAGGACCTGCAACCCTGGTGAAAGGAAACAACCAGCCCATGGTGACTGCACCAATAGCAAGTGAGGAACCAGTACTCAGACCTCACGCTCCTCCCTCCCTCTATCACTTCCTGGGCTCCCCATTGCTAAAGCTATTGAGAAGGAAGAGGACAGAGAGCTTATGGGTGTGGCCCACACAGAGCTGCCCTGGTAGAGAGGAAATTGAAGGAGAGGTTTCCAGAGAGCAGGAAAGGGAATTCCACACATGAACAGATGCATGGTGCTCCCCGGGTGCACCCTGGGTGCAAGGTACGACACAGTTTCCGGCTGTGTCTTTCTAGGACTGACAAAACCAGGCAGGGGCATCAACAAGGGGTCAGACCAGCTTCTGCAGTAAGCCTGTGGGTGAGCCCTACAGGACCAATAGGACAGGGGTCTCCAACCCCCAGGAACTGGGCTGTGCGAAGATGAGCGGGGAGTGAGCGAGCAAAGCCTCATCTGTATTTGCAGCCACTCCCCACGGCTGGCATCACCACCCTAGCTCCACCTTCGGTCACACCAGTCGAGGCATTAGATTCTCATAGGAACACAAATCCTATTGTGAACTGTGCACTCAAGGGATCTAGGTTGCATCCTCCTTATCAGAATCTAATGCCTGACGATCTGTCATTGTCTCCCACCACCCCCAGATGGGACCGTCTAGTTGCAGGAAAACAAGCTCAGGGCTCCCACTGATTCTGCATGATGAGGAGTTGCATAATAATTTTTTTAGATATTACAATGTAATAATAATAAAGGACGCAATAAATGCAATGTGCTTGAATCATCCTGAAACTATCCCCACCCCCACCCCTCCATCGGTGAAAAAATTGTCTTCCATGAAACTGGTCCCCGGTGCCTAAAAGTTTGGGGGTCATTGCAATAGGAGAACTCTGCGTTCATAATCAAAAGCTGTACAGTGAAGTGTAAAGAAGCAGACAGGTTAGTTTTCTTTTCTTTACTTTTTTTATGAAACGGAATTTCTCTCTTATTACCCAGGCTGGAGTGCAATGGCTCAATCTCGGCTCACCACAACCTCCTCCTCCCAGGTTCAAGCTCCTGCCTCAGCCTCCCGAGTAGCTGGGATTATAGGCATGTGCCACCATGCCCGGCTAATTTTTTGCATTTTTAGTGGAGATTGGGTTTCTCCATGTTGGTCAGGCTGGTTTTGAACTCCCAAACTCAGGTGAGTTGGCCAGCCGAAAGGTTCGTTTTCAAAGCATAGCCCTGCTGTTTGTCAGCCCTGTGAAACATGACTTAACCCCTGTGTGCCATAGCTTCTGCAACCGTAAGAGGGGGACCATAAAGCAACCCATGGGGTCATTAGGAGGATGAAGTCAGATGATGTATATAAAGTGCTTGGCATGAAATAAGTGAAATCAATGCTAATCGTCAATGTTGGTTGACCAAATAAATAAACTAAGTCCTTAATGCTGTGACTATTTTTGACTGTGATGGACATCTTTGCTCATCAGCTCTTAGGATAATGCTCAATATGTGGGTCTGGGCTTTATTTATTTTAAATGGCTTTTCTGAAAAGGCGGCATCAAAGCTGCGCCAGGACAGATGAGAAGGAGTTTTCCAGGTGAATGCCACTGTAGGGATTATCTGTCTTTATCTGCACCACAGTGCTGTGCTGCTCAAACACCTGCCGTGATTCCTTATTTCCTGCCATAACAATTCCAAGCCTGTGCAACTGCTTTTTTCAAGATGGAGTTTCACTCTGTTGCCAGGCTGGAATGCAGTGGCGCAATCTCAGCTCACTGCAACCTCTGCCTCCCTGGTTCAAGTGATTCTCCTGCCTCAGCCTCTCGAGTAGCTGGGATTACAGGCGCCCGTCATTATACCTGGCTAATTTTTGTATTTTTAGTCGAGATGGGGTTTCACCATGTTGGTCAGGCTGGTCTCGAACCCCTAATCTCAGGTGATCTGCCCGCCTCAGCCTCCCAAAGTGCTGGAATTACAGGAGTGAGCCACCTTGTCCAGCCCCAAGCCTGTGCAATTTGTTCCTACGTCTGTCTGTTATATTCACATCCATGGGAAAGCAGTGCTCAAGCTCATCCACGTAGTTCTGGACAGCGGGAAACACCACTCCAACCCCCACCCCTGAGCCAACATTGTCATCTTTCCAAATGCATAAATCCTTCTCACATCACCTTACAAGGCTGAAGGAGTCCATCCATCACTGCTTTCATACCCACACACTCCTCCCATTGGATTGCTCCTGTTTACTACATGTTCCCCTTACCCACCGCTTGGGAGTCCCTGGAGGAACTCTGCAGACAGCCTTGTACATGTTGAAATCAATGTTAATAGTCAATGTCAGTTGACCAAATAAATGAAGTCCTTAATAACTCAATCTTTTATTAGTTATGGGTAAGTGATTTAATTTTTCTGAGTCTGAATTTCCTTGCAGGAAAAAAAAATGAATAAAATGTCTCTTAGGGATTATATGAAGGATGAAGTTCTATGAGATCACACCTGTAACGTATAAGGTCCATTGTAGACTTAATTTTTCTGAGTCTGAATATCCTCATTGGAAAAAAAATAGATAAAATATATCTTAGGGGCTATATAAAGGATGAAATTATATGAGATCACACCTGTAATGTATAAGATCCATTGTAGGAGCTGGGTGTGGTGGCTCACACCTGTAATACCAGCGCTTTGGGAGGCCAAGGAGGATCACTTAAGGCCAGGAGTGCGAGACCAGCCTGGCCAACATAGTGAAACCCCATGTCTACTATAAATACAAAAATTAGCCAGGTGTGGTGGCCCACACCTGTAATTCCAGCTACTCAGGAGGCTGAGGCAAGAGAATCACTTTAACCCGGGAGGCAGAGGTTGCAGTGAGCTGAGATTGTGCCACTGCACTCCAGCCTGGGTGACAGAGCAAGACTCTGTCTCAGAAAAAAAAAATCCATTGTAGGGGTTCAGCAATGTATATTCCTCTTGACTTCCCTAGTCAACATAAGTTATCTGAAAGCAAGCTCTATGTTCTCCTAATGCTTCTTTTAAATTTTGAAGTACAATTTATGTACAGTAAAATGCACACAGTTTTGTTTCACGAATTTTGACTGTGTATACAGTCAAGATAGAGAACATTTTCATCACTGCAAAATGTCCCACTATTTTCTCCCTTCCCAGTCAAAACACACTCCTCTCCCCAGGCTGCTGACAACCATTGATTTGCTTTCTATCAAAATAGAGTAGATTTCTCTTTCCCACAGTTTTATGAAAATAGAATCATGCTGTAGAAACTCCAATGGGACTGACTCCTTTTATTCACCATAAGGTTTTGAATTTTGATATTCAACCATATTATTGCATTCCTTTTTAAGACTGAGTGGTGTTTCATTTTATGGATCTATTATAATTTGTTCATTAATTCACTTGCTGATGGACACTTGAATTGTTTCTGGCTTGGGCTATGACCATTAAACTTTTGTGAACATTCATGTTTAAGTCTTTGGGCATACGTTTTCATTTCATTGGGTAAATATCTAGGAATGCAATCAATGAGCTGGATGGTAAGCATAAGCTTAACTTTACAATAGACTTCCAAATTGTTTTCCAAAGTGGTTGTACCATCTTATGCTCTGACTGACAACACATGAGAATTCTGGTTTCTCCAGAGCCTTGCCAACATTTAGCATTATCGGTCTTTTAAGTTTTAGCTATTAGAATAAGCACACAGTAGCATCTCATTGTGGTTTTAATTTGCAATTCCTTCATGAGTAATGATGTTGGCCATCTTTTCATGTGCTTTTTGGCCATTCATGCGTTTGCTTTGGTGAAAGTTTCGTTCATATCTTTTGGCTACCCCTAATGCTTTTGAAGCCTGCTTTCTACATTTTTAATAAAAAGGACCTGATAGTCACTTTCCCAGCTTCCTTTGCAACTAACCTGTAGTCACATGACCTAGTCTTAGCCAATCAGATGCTCCAGCCCAATCTTCAACTTGGTAGCCAGTGATTGAAACAAGTAGGGTCAGCAGAGATCATTTGGGTACTAATGGGAGCCACAGCCACCTTAACAGTAAATGCATATCAAATGTTGAAGTGAAGGCCAGCCCACTGGATTTCTTAAGTCCAAAAGCAGCAAGGGCCTCACCAAGTAACTTCTTTTCCTGCCAACCTCAGTCAAATACATCAAGTCTGTGTCTCACAATCAGGAAGACTAATTTGTTGATCCATCCATGTGGTGACTTGAACCTGTCAAATTTTCAGTGTACTGGGAGTGCTCAAGGCTGTGATTTTCCTGGTCAGAAACTTTACCTGTCTCCAATGAGAACTGATGAATTGGCAGTCTGCTTGTCTTCGCAAGCTTGGCCCTCTTTCAACTTCTTTGCCAAAGGGCTGGACGATAAGAGGCATGACTGAAAATAAAATCTTATAATTGCCTTTTTTAAAGAGGGCTGAATTCCAAGGCCTGGACCTCTGCCCTCATTTGCATTTGGATTGGGGATATCAATGCAGTATGATTTGGATTGGGGATATCAATGCAGTATGATATCAATGCAGTAAGTATTTATTTTTAAAAATCTGAGAGCATGCAAATACATTTTTCTATTCCCAACTCCTTTCTCCTTCACTAACCTCTGTGCCCCTGACAAAAACAAGCAAACAAAAGCTCACCCACTGCAAATGCAGCTGTGGATTTCTCAAAGACACGTCCTTCGGAAATTGCTAGAGGTTGCAAAGTTATATTGCCCTTGGCATTGTGCCTTAAGTACATTACAGGAGAGTGAGGGGTGGGTTCAGGTTTTGTGGGATGTGAAACAGGTGATTTGGCAGACTCCCCTTAAGAAAAGAATACAACAGTAGCATTACCAATTAGCAGCAGGGTCTTAGAATGGGTCCTTGCAAGGGAGGGGGCTGACTCTGGCATTTCATTAGCTTTACTGTAATTTTTTTTTTTTTTTTTTGAGACAAAGTCTTGCTCTGTTGCCCAGGCTGGAGTGCAGTGGTGCGATCTCGGCTCACTGCAACCTCCGCCTCCCAGGATCAAGCAGTTTTCCTACCTCAGCCTCCCTAGCAGCCGGGATTACCGGCATGAGCCACTGCGCCCGATCCAAGGCTGTTAGTTTCACTAACCAACAGCTTCCTGTCACTGGTCGACCATTAGGCAAAACTGCCAACAATAGGGCAAAGCTGACGGTGAGTTTCCTCTCCCACCATTAAGCAAAACTGACAGTTTCCTCCTGTCCTCCCGACACTGGTCTACCATCAGGTACAACTGCCACCAGTACTCTGAGCTTCCTCAGCTTCAGCCTGATGTCCAAACGACAAAGTGTACCCTTGGCTTGGCAGGTCAAAGGATAGGGGATTCCACACTTCGGGCTCTGGAGTAAATCCAAGTTACATAGTCACGACATGCATGAACCCAGCTAGAAGAGACACAGTCACTTCAACTCATTCTTTGCCCATATGCCTCTGTCTAACCCTCTGCAGTGATTTTTTGGGGTAGGGTCGGGCAGGCCTCTCTCAGGCTCCTCCGTCGTCACCTTCTTGTTGCAGAATGAGTTTTGCCTGTACAGAAAGGCCGGACTATGCAATGTCCGCAGGCTGGAGCCCTACGGAGGATGCTGCCGAAACTGTAGAGCTGCTGAACAGAGGCGGTCACATTGTCACTGTGGACCACAGTGTGCCGTGAGAAGTGGGGGCTTGAGCTTTTCCAGGTGACTGACTTCCTTTCTGTGACTTAGCATTAAGTGAGAAAAGATGGAATCAGAGGAGGATAGACAAGATCTTGTATTCAGAAATTGTGCCAGCTACTTGGGAGGCTGAGGTGGGAGGACAGTTTGAACCTGGAGGTCAAGGCTGCAGTGAGCCATGATTGTGCCACTGCACTCCAGCTTGGGTGACAGAGTGCTGGGAAAAAAAGGGAAATAAATAAAGAAAAAAAAAAGAAAGAGAAGAGAGAGAGAGGAAAGAGAAAGAAAGAAAAAGAAAGAAAGAAGAAAGAAGGAGGGAAGGAAGGAAGGAAGGAGAAAGGAAAGGCGGGAAGGAAGGAGGGAGGGAGGGAAGGAGGCAGAGAGAGAAAGAAAGAGAAAGCAGGTTGGGCGCGGTGGCTCACGCCTATAATCCCAGCACTTTTGGAGGCCAAGGTGGGTGGATCACTTGAGGTCATGAGTTCAAGACCAGCTTGGCCAATATAGTGAAGCTCCATCTCTACTAAAAATACAAAAATTAGCCAGGCGTGGTGGCACGCACCTGTAGTCCCAGCTACTTGGGAGGCTGAGGTGGGAGAATCACTTGAACCCAAGAGGCAGAGGTTGCAGTGAGCTGAGACTGCGTCATTGCATTCCAGCCTGGGTGACAGAGTGAGATTCTGTCTCAAAAAAATAAATAAATAAAAAGAAGGAAGGAGGGAAGGAAGGAAGGAAGGAGGGAAGGAAAGAAATGTTGTGTATAGCCATAGATAGAGTTACCATTACAGTGAGGCAGAACCTATGTCCCAAAAATGCTTGCGACAATATCTCCTGCTCCACAAGAGCTTCTGCAGTGTGACCTTGACACTACCCCATCAGGCCTGGGGTCTAATCCCCTGCCCTTGAATCTGGCCATATGATTCACCTTTAACCAATAGAACACAAAGAAAGTGGTGCTGCATGACAGTGAGACCCTCTAAACTCTTCCTCTCTGGAGGGCTCCTCCTGGGACCTTGCCTTGAGCAAGTCACCTGCCATACTCTGAGGATGCCCAAGCCACCTGGAGAGGCCATGCTTATGCGTTCCAGGCCACAGTTCCAGCGGAGGCCAGGCTTCCAGGTGCCTAGACAGAAGAACTGTGGGTAGAGAAGCCCCTAGATGGTCCCACTCTTCCCAGCTGACATCCCAGACATGTGGAACAAAGACTGTGCCTTCCCTGAATTCCAGACCCACAGAAGCCATGAGCCTACCATGTGGCATGATTGTGTTTCATGCCACTCCCCTTGAGGTGGTGAGTTATGTAGCAATGGATACTTACATCTTCTGCCTCCTCCAGGAAGCCACCCTGACTGCACCCATCCCTGGAACCACCCTCTCCTAAAGGTCATGGCACCTCTTGGCCATAGCCCTCGTTCCTCTCTTCATGAATACGTAGCTATATCATGGTATGTTTGTTTAAGGTAACCTGAGTAGAGAGAAAATGGACAGAGTCATATCCCAGGCTGACACTGGCCAGAAAGGAGTGATGGGAAAAGGAAAGAAAGGGAGAGAGAGAAAAAGGAAGGGAGAGTGGGGAGAGGGAGAGAGGAGGGGAAGGAAGGAAGAGAGGGAAGGAGGCAGAGACAAGACAAACAAAAAAATTTCCATAATATAATATGCTTGTATAATGGGATCTATTTATGAACCTGTGTGTGTATGCGTGTGTGTGTAAATGCTTAAATAGACGCGTGAAAAGACGATCCTAAAATGTGAGTGGTGACATTTAGGTGATTTTTCTTCTTTATAATTTTCTATGTTGTTGCAATTACTTTTACAATGAGCATGTATTTTTACATCATCAGAAAGCAGAGAAAAGCTATTTTCATTGAAAAAAATTTTTTTTTTCTTTAAGGCATCTCTGGCTGATGAAAGTGCGGCGCTGCAGTGACTCAGATGTCCCCTCTCGGGTTCCTGGCTCCTAATGCCCCTGGCGTGTTGGGACCTCTGAGTTACCAAAGTTTTCCTGGATGGGGGCTCCCGGCATGGTTTTCTGGGGCTCTTTTGTGGCCTCCAGAGATGTGGCCTGCTGAGGTGGCCTCCACCCCACTCATAGCTCTGCCTCTCAGGGGAGTCTCTGTAAGTCTGGGAGTTTCCCAGTCGCTGTCATGCTGGGTGTGGTGACCACCAACGAGATCCTGGTCATCTCATCGGATCCATTTCTCCCCTTCTCAAACAGTAGAAAGAACCAGAAGGGGCCAAAGGAAAGGTCCATCTGCTGTGCCAGCACCTGCCGCTGGCCCTTTTGGCTTTTTTTTTTTTTTTTTTTTGAGACAGAGTCTTACTCTGTAGCCCAGGCTGGAGTGCAGTGGCGCAATCTTGGCAACCTCCACCTCCCGGGTTCAAGCGATTCTCCTTCCTCAGCCTCCCGAGTAGCTGGGACTGCAGGTGTGTGCCACTGCGTCCGGCTAATTTTTTGTATTTTTAGTAGAGACGGGGTTTCTTCATGTTAGCTAAGATGGTCTCGATCTCCAGACCTCGTGATCTGCCTGCCTAGGCCTCCCAAAGTGCTGGGATTACAGGCGTGAGCCACCGCACCCAGCCAAGGCCTCGCCTTTTTTAAAAACAGCTTTTGTTGGGTGCAGTGACTCAAACCTGTAATCCCAGCACTTTGAGAAGTCGAGGTGAGAGGATCACTGGAGGCCAGGAGTTCAAGACCAGCCTGGGCAACATAGCAAGACCCTGTCTCTACCAATAAAATTTAAAAATCAGCCAAGCATAGTGGTGAACACCTGTGGTTGCAGCTACTCTGGAGACTGAGGTGGGAGGATCCCTTGAGCACAGAGAGGTTGAGGTTGCAGTGAGCCGTGACTGCACCACTGTACTCCAGTCTGGATGACAGAGTAAGATCTTGTCTCAAAAAATAAAAGTAAAAAGTAAATTAATTAAAATAAAAAGTTTTATTGAGGTATAATATATGTATCCCACAATGCACCCAATTAAAGTGTAGAATTCAACTGTTTGAAGCATATTACATTATTAAAGTTTTAAAAACATAGTTAAGGCTGGGCGTGGTGACTCATGCCTGTAATCCCAGCACTTTGGGAGGTGGAGGCAGGAGTTCAAGATCAGGCTGACCAACATGGCGAAACCCCGTCTCTAGTAACAATACAAAAATTAGCCAGGCATGGTGGCTCACACCTGTAATCTCAGATACTTGGGTGGCTAAGGCATGAGAATCACTTGAATCAGGAAGGTGGAGGTTGCAGTGAGCCAAGATGGCACCACTGCACTCCAGCCTGGGTGACAGAGTGAGATTCGTCTCAAAAAATAAAATGAAAAACATGGTAAAATATATATAACATAAAATTTGCCATTTTAACCATTTTTTAAGTGTACAATTCAGCAGCATGAAATTCATTCACCATGTCACATATGCATCACCACTATAGGTTTCCAAACTTTTTTTTTTTTTTGAGACCGAGTCTCGCTCTGTCACCCAGGCTAAAGTGCAGTGTCAAAACCTCAGCTCACTGCAACCCCTGCCTCCCAAGTTCAAGCAATTCTCCTGCCTCAGCCTCCCAAATAACAGGATTACAGGCATCCACCACCACGCCTGGCTAATTTTTTGTATTTAGTAGAGACGGGGTTTCACCATGTTGGTCAGGCTGGTCTCAAACTCCTGACCTCAAGTGATCCACCCGCCTCAGCCTCCCAAAGTGCTGGGATTACAGGCATGAGCCACCACGCCCAGCCTCCAAAGCTTTTTTTATCACCCCGAACAGAAACTCTACTGCTTAAGCAGTCACTCCCCATTTCCCGTCCCTTCCGCCAGCCCCAGCTAATCTGCTTTCTGTCTCTATGGATTTGTCTATTCTGGAGATTTCATACACGTGAAGTCACACAGCATGTGGCTTTTTGGCTGGCTTCTTTCACTCAGCACAATGTTTTCAAGGTGGACCCATGCTGTGGCACGAGTCAGGGCTTGATTCCCCGTTAAGGATGAATAAGGTCCCATCGGATGTCTAGACCACACTGTCTCTCCACTCATCCATCTCACACTTGGGCCACTTCCATGCTTCTTGCCACTGGCTCTTTCAAGTCTCAAAATTGTGTTTGTCTTGTTGGATACAGACCACCATCATCCCCGCTCCCTGTCAGAACTCAGAATCTGCCGGGGACATTTCAGGTGTGGAGCAGAGGGTGGGATAAGTGTAAGGTCTTTTAGGCTTACTGACAGCCCCATGAATGTCATGTTACCCTCTGTGACCTGCACGGACACTCCAGATGCGTTCCTGGAAAATCTAAAGTAACTGGAAGACCATGAAAAGAGGAAGAAATGATCAACGCCTGCTGCGCCTACTTAACTTTGAGACATTCTCTATTGTTCTTTATTCCCGCCCCAATTGAGAAGGCCATTGGACTTTGTAACCGACCTTGGTCAACCTTGTAACTGCACACCCTATGACCCCCTCCCAGCTTGCAAAAAACCGCCCTAAACTGTAACTTTCCACTGCCCACCCCAAACCTATAAAACCAACTCCTATCCCACTGTCCTTCGCCGACTCTCTTTATGGACTCAGCCTGCCCGCTGAGTGAATAAACAGCCATGTTGCTCACACAAAGCGTGTTTGGGGAGGGAGGAGGTCTCTTCATTCAGAGTGGGCGTTTTAACAAAAAGGAGGAGCAGCTCCGGAGGGCGAGGGAGGATAGAGGGGAGATAGTCATGCCCATCCGTATGTCCAGTGACCCAGCTGACATAGACTTGGATCCCTCCCAATGTGCCAATCAGGGCAAGCTCCTCACCCTCTGTGCAGCTCACCTTCCTCATGTGGAATGCAGTCAGGTGAGAAAAGAGAGGTGCGGGCAGAGAGCTTAGCCCAGCAGCTGACCTGTGAGGGACACCCAACGCATGGCAGCCTGGGTGCAAGGCTGCCGTCCCGCCCTCTCCCTGGCACCATCCGCATCTCTCTGCCTGGGGCTTTCCTGGCAGCCAGAGCCTGCCCTAATGGTGCTCACAGCAAGATGGAAATGCAGGAAATAAAACCATCCCCTCCTCTAGAAGCCATCACAAAACAGTGCAGAAACGCCCAGCTCCCTCCCACCTGGGGGGAGGGTAACTCCGCAGTGCCCATTCAGCAGAGCTGCCGGGGTCCCCCCAGGGAGATAATGCTCCAGTTGCCCAAAGGGGAGCCTGGCTTGCCATCCTGTTTAAAGATATTTTGTGGGTATATAGGAGGTTTATGGAATACATAAGATATTTTGATACAGGCATGCAGCATGTAATAATCACATCATTGGAAATGGGATATCCCTTCCCTCAAGCATTTATCCTTTGTGTTACAAACAATCCAATTATACTTTTTAAATTGTTTTATTTTATTTATTTATTTATTTATTTATTTATTGAGACAGGGTCTCCCTCTGTCGCCCAGACTGGAGTGCAGTGGCACCATCTTGCCTCACTTCAACCTCCACCTCCCGGGTTCAAGCGATTCATCTGCCTCAGCCTCCCAAGCAGCTGGGATTACAGGTGCCTGCCAACATGTCTGGCTAATTTTTTTGTATTTTTAGTAGAGACAGGGTTTCACCACATTGGCCAGGCTGGTCTCGAACTCCTGACCTCAAATGATCCACTTGCCTCGGCCTCCCAAAGTGCTGGGATTACAGGCATGAACCACTGTGCCGGCCTGTTTTTTATTATTTTAAAATGTGCAATTAAATTCTGATTGACTACAGTCACCCCACGATGTTATCAAACGCTAGATCTTACTCATTCTACCTACTGTTTTGCATCCATTAACCATCCCCGCCTCCCCCAACCCCTACGACTTGTCCCAGCCTGTGGTAACCATCCTTCCACTGTCTATCTCCATGAGTTCAATTGCTTTCATTTTTAGCTCCCATAAATAAGTGAGAACATGGTCATCACACCCTTTATTGAATTCCTTCTCTTCCCGCCTCCCTCCCACTCTTGGTGTTCCCGGTAACCCCCAAATAAACCACGTGCATTTGAACCCTTATCCCAGAAATGCTTCTAGCAGGAATTCAAACAAAGCTATTATTATTATTACCGTTATTACTCTTAAATGGGATCCATCTCATCTTTCACCTCCTCCAGGAAGCCTCCCAGCCTGCACCCACCCCAGGGACCACCCTCTCCTACAAAGCCACAGCAGCTGTTCACCACAGCCCTCGTTCCTGTCTTCATTGAGTCCACCTTATTTTATCCTATATTTCGTCCATTGAGAGTAGAAAATGCTAATTCTGTGGGCTGGCCCCCAGGAAGCTGGCAACACACACCCTCTGAATCAGTGATGAAGCTGTCCCGACTTTGATGCAGGCAGAAGATGAAACGCGGACTGTGGTGCTGTGCAGCGAATCCCTGGGAGATGGGGCTGGCATGCAATATTTAAAGGGCCCTTTCATGAAAGGGAGATACCCAGGCTCTTAACATCGGTCTTCAAGAAAGTCCGACTTGATTTTTCAGCCTCAAACTGATGTTTGGGTCCACTTCGTGCTTTAAATACTCATTTCTATCGCCTTGATATTTTAATGTATTGCCTTTCAAGTTTTATGAGTCCGAAGCCTTTCAGGCGCTTGGTCTCACGAGAGGCAGGGGACGAAAACTGGGGACTCATCGCAGCAAAGAGAGAATTTCACTGTCCCCGAGAGGTCAGTGAGCAGACCCCTCTGACACGGAGGTATGAGGCAGTAAGGTTTGTTCTTACAGAGGCCAAGCTATCTGTGGAAAAGTGCAGTTAATTCAGGGCGGCTTGACTCTTTTTCCTTCTTCTCTCTCCCTCCTTTGCTCTCTCTTTCCCTCCTTTTTCTTTTTCTCCTTTCTTTCCACTTTTTAATCGGGACGTAACTTACAGTAGGCTGGGTTGCAGTGGCTCACGTCTGTATTCCCAACACTTTGGGAGGCCAAGACAGGAGGATCACTTGAGGCCAGGAGTTTGAGAGCAGCTGGGGCAATATAGCAAGACCTCACCTTTAAAAAAAAATTTTTTTTAATTAGTTGGACTTGGGGCATGGTGGCATGCACCTGTGGTCCCAGCTACTCTTGGGAGGCTGATGCAGGAGGATTGCTTGAGCCCAGGAGTTCCAGGCTCCAATGAGCATTGTTTCTGCCACTGTGCTCCATCCTGAGTGACAGAGCAAGACCTTGTCACTAAAAAGAAAACAAAAAACAAAAAAAGGGAGAGGGAGAGAGAAAATCTACAGATCTAAGATCTAAGGGCACAGATCAATGCATTTCTGTGCACGTGCCCCTTGTCATTTCTACCAAGTCAGGATCTAGAACATTCTGTCTCTTCTGAGGGTTCCCATGGCCCTTCCCGCTCAGTAGCCTCAAAAGGTAAAAGCCTCAAAAGGTGTTTGTTTGGTTTTTGTTTTTTGAGACAGAGTCCCACTCTGTCACCCAGGCTGAAGTGCAGTGTCACGATTTCGGCTCACTGCAACCTCTGCCTCCCGGGTTCAAGTGATTCTCCTGCCTCAGCCCCCTGAGTAGCTTGTATTACAGGTGTGCACCACCACGCCTGGCTAATTTTTTGTATTTTTAATAGAGACAGGGTTTCACCATGTTGGCCAGGCTGGTCTTGAACTCCTGACTTCAAGTGATCCACCTGCCTTGGCCTCCCAAAGTGTTGGGATTACAGGCATGAGCCACTGCGCCCAGCCGATTAGTCTTGGACTTTATATAAATGGAAACTTACAGCATGGCTGCACCTTTCACTCCACATGTTTTTAAATTTACCCATAAGGTCACACACACCTCCATAGTTTGTTCTTTTTCATTCCTGTGTAGTATTCCACTCCAGCATAGTGCAATGCATTTGTCTGTTCTACTTTTGGCAGGGATTTGACTTATTTCCAATTTGGGCTCTGTATTAATATGCTCAGGCTGCCATAACAAAGTACCACAGACCGCATGGCTTAAACAGTTGAAATGTATTTTTTCACCATCCTGGAGTAAGGAAGTCCAAGATCAAGGTGTCAGCACATTTCATTCCTCCTGAGCCCTCTCTCTTGGCTTGCATAAGGCTGCCTTCTCATGATGTCCTCATGTGGCCTTTTCTCTGTATGTGTGTATCTGTGGCGTCTCTTCCTTTTCTTACACAGACAAGTCATATGGGATTAGAGCTTCACTCTTTGCTCTCATTTCATTGTAATTATCTCTTTAAAGGTCAAGCACAGTCACATTAGGGGCTCAGGCTTCAATATATAAATTTTGAGGAGACATAAGTCAGTCCATAACGGTCTATTAAGAATAAATCTGCTTAAGGAACTCAAATAACTCAATGAGAAGGAAACAAGAACTCAATTTTTTTTTAAATGGGCAAAGGGTCTGGATGAGGTGGCTCACACCTGTAATCCCAGCACTTTGGGAGGCTGAGGCAGGAGGATCACTTGAGACCAGGAGGCTGAGACCAGCCTGGGCAACATAGCAAAACTCCATCTCTACAAAACAATGAACCAGCATGGTGGTGTGAACCTGTGGTTCCAGCTACTTGGGAGGCTGAGGTGGGAAGATCACTTGAGCCCAGGAGGTCAACGCTGCAATGAGCTATGACAGCACCACCGCACTCTAGCCTGGGTGACAGTGAGATTCTGTCTCAAAAGATAAATACATAAATAGTTCAAGAGATCTATTGTACATTGGGGTGCCTACAGTTTTATAACAATGTATTGTATTCCTGAAAATTGCCAAGACAGTAGAGTTTAAGTGTTCACATCACAAAAGAAGCATGTGAAATAGGCTGGGCCCCATGGCTCACACCAGTAATCCCAGCTATTTGGGAGGCTGAGGCAGGTGGGTCACCTGAGCTCAGGGGTTCAAGACCAGCCTGGTCAACCTGTCACCACCAAAAATACAAAAATTAGCTCTGCATGGTGGCGAGCGCCTGTAATCCCAGCTACTCAGGAGGCTGAGGCAGGAGAATCACTTGAACGAGGGAGGCGGAGTTGCAGTGAGCCGAGATTGCACTGCTGCACTCCCGCCTGGGTGAGAGTGAGACTCTGTCTCAAAAAAAAATTTTTTTTAAGTATGTGAAGTAATGCATATGTTAATTTGCTCAATTTAGCCATTCAACAATGGCTAAAACAATGACAAAACATGTACATGATAAAATATACAATTTTTATTTGTCAATTTAATATATATATGCGTATCAGTTCTTTTTAAAAAGAATAATGCTGCTATGAACATTTACATGCAGGGTCTTTTCATGAACACCAGCACTCATTTTTTGCTGCACGTACACTCAGGGTTGGAATTACTGGTAGCAGGTTGCATGTAGCAAGCAGTGTAATATGTTACATACATGTAGCATGTAGCATGAGTGACATCAGTCAGTACCCCCAAACGCTCTTCCCAAGTGGTTGCACCAATCAACATTCTCACCGAGTTTGCGTGAGATTTCTAGTGCTGTGCTCACAGTTTAGGACTTTCAGTCATTTGCTGCCATATAAAGTCTAAAAGTGTAGGCAAAGCAGTGATTTAGAGCCACTGACATTTCCAAACAGAAACTGCCTTTTCTGCATTTGTGTATGCTCCTAACATCTAACCAACAGTATTTGCACACATTAATGCGCACGTAATTTTAGCGCTTCTTCAGAGACCTGGAAAGAACAAAGTGAGATTTCTAGTACCACATCCTTGTTGGGTATTGTCTGTCCTTGTCATTTCGGTCTTCCTAGTGGCCATATGCAGAATCATTTTTTAAAAATCTACTTTCTATTTTGGAATAATTGTAGATTTGTAGAACAGTTACAAATACTACAGATTTGTAGAGAAGTTGCAGATATGGCTTCCGTCTCCTTTTCATTCAGCTTCTCCTTATGTTAACATCAAAATAACATTTTTCCTTAAAAATTACCCACATTAAGGCCAGGTGCAGTGGCTCAACCTGTAATCCTAGCACTTTGGGAGGCTGAGGCGGGTGGATTACTTGAAGTCAGGAATTCCAGACCAGCCTGGCCAACATGGGAAAACCCCGTCTATACTAAAAATACAAAAATTAGCTGGGCGTGGTGGTGCATGCCTGTAGTCCCAGCTACTTGGGAGACTGAGACAGGAGAATCACTTGAACCTGGGAGGCGGAGGTTGCACTGAGCCGAGAGCATGCCACTGTACTCCAGCCTGGGCGACAGAGCGAGACTCCATCTCAAAAAAAAAAAATACCAACATTAAATACTTTACTGTTGCCATGAATTCTTTAGCTTGTCAGAAAGCAAGGTACATTCTTCTGTGAACAAGATAAAATATCCCTGATCTGTTATGAACAATAGTTCAATTTTCTCATGTGCTTCTCAACATCAATATTTTAAATGGTACCAATGGGGCCGGGTGCAATGGCTCATGCCTATAATCCCAGCATTCTGAGATCACTTGAGGTCAGGAGTTCAAAACCGACCTTGTCGACATGGTGAAATCCCACCTCTACTAAAAATGCAAAAATTAGCTGGGCTTGGTGGTGGTTGACTATAATCCCAGCTACTCAGGAGGCTGAGGCAGGGGAATCTCTTGAGCCTGGGAGGTGGAGGTTGCAGTGAGCTGAGATTGTACCACTGCACTCCAGCCTGGGAGACAGAGCGAGACTCTGGCTCTAAACAATCAAAACAAAACAAGCAAAAACCAAAGAAACAAAAAACTGCACCAGTGGATCATATGTCACTTATCTAACTAAAATATCTAAATTAGACATGCATCTTAAAATGAGCTTAGGCCTGCATTTATTTTAATAATTGGAATGGTTGTTATTTCGATCTTTTTAAGGATGATGGAAATCCTTCTATTACTCCTTATCGCAGACGGGAGAATTCATCGTTTTCTGCATGTATCGAACTAACTGTTTTTGAGTCATTCTTTGTCTCACGTTTTCTCTTCACCCTCAAAATCGGAGGAAAAACAAACACACACAGCTGGGCGCAGTGGCTCACACCTGTAATCCCAGCACCTTGGGAGGCCCAGGCAGGAAGATTGCTCGAGTCCAGGAATTCAAGAGCAGCCTGGGCAACATAGAGAGATCCTGTCTCTACAAAAAATAAAAACCAAAAAGAACAAAATTAGCCAGGCGTGGTGGTTGACCTGTAGTCCCAGCTACTTGGGAGGCTGAGGGGGGAGGATCGCTCGAGCCTGGAGAGGCTGAGGCACAGTGAGCGTGAGTGTCCCACTGCACTCCAGCCTGGGTAGCAGAGCGAGACCCTCTCTCAAAAAAGAATTTTAAAAAGTATCAAATACATCTATGAGTATAGTTCAAGTTTAGATTTTTTAAATTGTGGTGAAATATACAGACATAAAATTTACCATCTTAACCATTTTGAGGGTACAGTTTACTAGTGGTGAGCGTATTCACATTGCTATGCAAATGTCATCTCCATCCGACTCCAGAATTTTTCATCTTGCAAAACTGCAACTCTATGTCATCCATTCAGAACAACCTTTTAAAAGTACAAATCAGTTATGATTCTCTCCCTGAGGGCCCTCTGAACTTTTCCCATGTCTCTTACAATAAAATCCAAACTCTAGGCCAGGTGCTGTGGCTCACGCCTCTAATCCCAGCACTTCGGGAGGCCAAGGCAGAAGGATCACTTGAGCCCAGGAGTTTGAGACCAGCCTGGGCAACATTCTGAGTCCCCGTCTCTCCAAAACATTTAGAAGTTAGCTGGGTTTGGTGGTGTGCACCTGTGGTCCCAGCTGCTCGGGAGACTGAGACAGGAGGATCCCTTGAACCTGAAAGTTGGAGACTGCAGTGACCAGTGATCTTACCACTGCACTCCAGCCTGGGTGACAGTGAGACCCTGTCTCTAAAAACAAAGAAAAAAAAAAGCCTAGACTCTGAACCATAAGGCCCCTGTGGAATCACCCAGGCCTCTGGTGTCCAGCTATGTCTTGGTCACACCCAGAAGCTTCACCTGGCTGACGCCCTCTGTCTTTTAATCATTCACCTTGATCTGAAGTTATCGTGTTCAATCATTTGTTTGTGGCTTACTGTCTGTCTGTACTAGTAGAATGCAAACCTCATAAGAGCAAGGGCATGAGTGACCTCTTTCTTTTTCTTTTTTCTTTGAGACATGGTCTTGCTCTGTTGCCCAAGCTGGAGTGAAGTGGTGCAGTCATAGCTCACTGCAGCCTCGAGCTGTGAGACTCAAGCCATCCTCCTGCTTCAGCGTCCTGAGTAGCTGGGACTGCAGGTCCGGGCCACCATGCCTGGTTAATTTTTTAAATTTCTTTTCTTTTTTGAGGCAGAGTCTCACTCCATCACCCAGGCTGGAATGCAGTGGCATGATCTTGGCTCACTGCAACATCCCCCGCCCAGATTCAAGCGATTCTCCTGTCTCAGACTTCCGAGTAGCTGAGATCACAGGCATGTGCCACTACGTCTGGCTAATTTTTGTATTTTTAGTAGAGACGGAGTTTCACCATGTTGGACAGGCTGGTCTCGAACTCCTGACCTCAAATGATCGGCTCACCTCAGCCTCCCAAAGTGCTGGGATTACAGGTGTGGGCCACTGCACCGGGCTTGGGCTGTCGTCTTGATTCCTCGGTTCCCAGAGCCCAGTACTTGGCCTAGCACACAGTAGGAGCTCAACAGGGGTTTGTTGAGTGACTATCGAAGGGAAAGTGGCAAGACAGAGAGAAAGACAGGGAAGATGCCTCAGAGGAGCACCCACCTCTCGGAGACAAATTCCTCCCACCCTAATCCCCAAACACACAGAAGCACCAAATGGGTAAAAACGAGAAGACACACAAAAAAAGGTGTCGTGTTAGTCGGGGTTGGATCTGAGCAGCAGAACCACTTGGGGCTGTGTATACAACTCGGTGTTGACCGTAGGTGGTGTGGGCTGAATTCTGTTCCTCTAAAATTCATATGTTGAACTTCTAACTTCCAGTACCACAAAAAGTGCCGAGGTGAGCAAATTACTTGAGGTCAGGCGTTCAAGACCAGCCTGGCCAACATGGTGAAAACCCATCTCTACTAAAAATACAAAAATTAGCTGAACTTGGTAGTGTGTGCCTGTAATACCAGCTACTCAGGAGGCTGAGGCAGGAGAATCATTTGAACCTGGGATGGGGAGGTTGCAGTGAGCCAAGATCGCACCACTGCACTCCAGCCTGGGTGACAGAGGAGGACTCCATCTCAAAAAACAAACAAAACATTAAAAAATTAACCATGCACAGTGGCACAGACCTGTAGTCCCAGCTACTCAGGAGGCTGATGGAGATTTGAAGGTGTAATTACGTTTGAATGAATTCATGGGAGTGTACCTTAATCCAGTCTGACTAGGGTCTTTATAAGAAGAAAAGATTGGGACACAGACATGCACAGGCATGCAACTTGAACAGGATCCATGGATTAATTTCCTATAATTGTGTAACTGAACAACTCCCCTCCCATCCCCTCCCCTCCCCTCCCCTCTGCTCCTGTGATGACACAGCGTCACAAGCCAAGGAAAGTGGCCTCAGAAGGAATCAGTCCTGCCGACACCTCGATCTTGAACTTTAGCCTCCAGAATTGACAGAAAATAAACCTCTGTTGTTGAAGCCGCCCAGTCTATGTATTTCATCATGGTAGCGCCTGGAAACTAATACACCAGGCCTCACCCTCTCTCATTGTCATCAAAGGCCCCAGGCAAGAGCAGAATATGAGGTGGCGGAGGTGGGACAGTAAGTGGGACCTTCCTCATGGAGTGTGGGGCTCACGGGGGCGTTAGAGTGGACACGCTTCCTTCAAGAGCTCAGCACCTGGGGGTTCGTGGTGCAAAGGGGGATTAAGGGGCTGCAGCCAGAGTCAGAGGACAGCACCCACCTTTGCCAAGCACATCCCATGGTCTGATCACCAGATCTGGTTACCCACCCAGGAACGCAGAGCTCAGCTATCCAGAGAGGCACAGCACAGCCTCCTCCCGGTAAGATAGGGCCCTGGGACCACCAGGAGCCACCAGTTTCCTGGAAAGCAGTGCAGGGGCTTCTGTGGATGGTGCCAAGGGCAGCCCCCACAGGTGACACCCGTTAGGCTGACAGGTGCCCGAGGGCCGCCAATGTATACAGCTGGAGGAGGCTGGAGTTCTGGGATCTCAATTCCTGAGGGTGTTTGGCTTCTTCTGTCTTTCCCATAATCAGTTATACGATCATAGGAAAATTCATCCATGGATCCTGTTCAAGTTGCAAGCCTAGAAGAAGCTGCCCCTCAGCTACTCTGGAGGCTGAGGCAGGAGAATCGCTTGAACCCGGGAGGTGGAGGTTGCGGTGAGCCAAGATCTCGCATTGCACCCCAGCCTGGGCAACAAGAGTGAAACTCCATCTCAAAAAAAAAAAAAAAAAAGTCAAACCAAAGTAGGAAAAGATTAATTTTCACAAAACAAAAAAATACAAAAAAGGTGCTGTTCTGTTAGTCAGGGTGGGATCGAGCTGCAGAACCCCTTGGTGCTGTATAGACAACATGAGGAGTACTATAGGGTTTATGGGCTGAATTCTGTCCTCCTAAAATTCATATATGGAAGTCCTAACCCTTAGCACTCCCAAAAAGTGCCTGTATTTGAACACAGGGCATTAAAGAGGTGATTGAGTTTGAATGAATTCACTGGAGGTCACCCTGAATCCAATACAACTGGGGTCCTTCTAAGAAGAAAAGTGGAGTACGTTTCAAAATTAAAAAGTATATGTGAAATTTGCCGCTTACCATGTTTGAGAATTTGACACATACAGGATGTTTTAGAAATATACTGCCTAGATCGTCACACCTTTTCTGGAACAAGCTTGGCACAGAGAACATCAACTAGCCAACCTTACATCAACTGTAACCAAGAATATAAATTTTGCATCTAGCCGAAATGTCAGTATAATTACAAGAAAGAATCAAAAGCCTTAGTCGATTTGAGCTTCTTTTTCAAATGTTTTTAAAAAGTCAAACCAGGCTGGGGGCAGTGGTTCATGCCTGTCATCCCAGCCCTTTGGAAGGCTGAGGCAGGCAGATCACCTGAGGTCAAGAGTTCAAGACCAACCTAACCAACCTGGAAAAACCCATCTCTATTAAAAATACAAAACAAATTAGCCAGGTGTGGTGGCACATGCCTGTAATCCCAGCTACTCAGAAGGGTGAGGCAGGAGAATCCCTTGAACCCGGGAGATGGAGGTTGCAGTGAGCAGAAACTGTGCCATTGCACTCCACCCTGCGTGACAAGAGCAAAACTCCGTTAAAAAAAAAAAAAGTCAAACCGAACAATATTTTAAGTAGGAAAAGACTAATTTTCACAGAGTCGAGTGATTATCCACCTTAGTGGCTCAGAGCACCCATTAGCCATCCCATAATAAGCTGGAGTAGAAGTTTATTGCTTACATTAAGCATTGCAAATTAAAGGAAAGGGATAGTTTCCTTTTAGCAAAAAACTCTAGCTAGATACCACATAAAAATTACAGAAATAATTGTGTCAGAAATACTGCTTAATAGCAAATGATATTCTGCTGTGAAACAAAATGCTTTTTATTAGGTTATATTTTGTAGAATCCAGCTGACACTTGGACATCAGAAGGAAAGATTTTCCATAAGAAAAGCTTTAAGACAATTTCACTTAGTGCTGAGAGAGCTCTTTTTCCATGTCACCAATTTATTAATAGCTGGAATCTGTGTTTCATATCAAAGCAGGAAATTAGTCAAATCATGTACAAAGAAAGACTTCATGTGGTCCCATCTATTTCAAAAAGGAAAATGTAGTTAAATACAGTATTTAAATTAAATAAAATGATCAGTGTACAGCAATTACCGAGGCATGATTTTGTCAGATGGCAAAGAGAATGCATTAAAGAGATGAACAGCTGTTTCTCAGTTTAAATTTATAGTATTTCAAAATTCAGGAAATGATTTTTGTGTTCTAGTTAGAATCAAATTACAAAAATAACAGAACCAGCCCATAATACAGCATTTTGAATTATAGAGACATTTGGATACTTTCACCATTTTGGCAAAATGATCCAGTTCTAATAAAATCAGAACTGTAACACAATAAAATCAGGTTTCTTGTTGGAGTGATATATTACGTTAGTGATCATTTTCACTAGAACGATATCATTTGCACACCAGATCCAAGCATAGTTTTGTGTGGCAGTTTAAGAAAGAATCAATGAACTGGTTTTTAACCTAGAGCATCACAGCTTTTCTGGAACAAGCTTAGCATACGTAGAATATATACCATTCCAGCTTAGCACGTAACATACTAACAAGACTTTTAAAATCATAGAATCCCCACTCCTTTTTCTTGTTAGGAAGTTATTCATGCAAATTACTGGATTTCACACAGCAGGGTAATTGTAGTATGAAAAGTGAGTTGCTTGACTCTGAGGTTGATTCAAAACTAGGATCAAGCATTTGGGGCATAACAGCCTTTCTGAGTTCTCCCTTGAGGGTGTTTAACACATCAATAATTAGCTAGGTCAGGCTGACGTTTCAAGTATTACATCTGGCCGGGTGAGGTGGCTCATTCCTGTAATCCCAGTGATTTGGGAGGCTGAGGTGGAAGAATCGCTTAAGTCTAGGAGTTTGAGACCAGCCTGGGCAACATATCAAGACCCCATCTCCACAAAAAAATTTAAAAAATAGGTGGGCATGGTAGTGCACACCTGTGATCCTAGCTACCCTGGAGGCTGAGGTGGGATGTTTGCTTGAGCCTGGGTTTTCCAGGCTGCAGTGAGCTGTGATCTCCTGGGTGATCCAGCCTGGGTGACAAGCAAGACCCTGTCTCAAAAAAACAAAAAAACAAAAAACAGAAAAAAAAGAATGCTTCATGTGAAGAATGGAAACACCAGTATCAAAGGGTTTTTCCACTAAATGGATTCTGGCCAGTGCCTTTGGTTGGCTCCTTTTTTAAGATCCTTATTAAAAACCTACCTTCTTTTTTTTTTTTTTTTTTTTTTGAGACTAAGCTTCACTGTCACCCAGACAGACTGGAGTGCAGTGGCACAATCTTGTCACACTGCAACCTCTCTCTCCCAGGTTCAAGTGATTCTCCTCCCTTAGTCTCCAGAGTAGCTGGGACTACAGGCATTCACCACCACACTCAGCTAATTAATTTTGTATTTTTAGTAGAGACCGGGTTTCACCATGTTGACCAGGCTGGTCTCGAACTCCTGACCTCCAGTGATCCACATGCCTCAGCCTCCCAAAGGGCTGGGATTACAGGTGTGGGCCACCTCGCCTAGCTAAAAAAGTGCCTTCTTAAGAGAGGACAATTTGAGTATCAATAAAGAATAATAATTGCAATGGCTTGAAACAACTCATGATTTTGAAAACTGGTTTGTAAAAAAAGAAGAAAAAAAAGGGACAGACAGTGAGATCGAACACTCATCCTGCCTTTTCCGATAAATGTTTCCTCAGAATAACCAAATAGCTGGGAGCATTTTCTCTTTACAGAATTCTTCCAACTCACAAACACAGGAGAAATCATAAATTTAGGGTGTCATCATATTGCAAACTCAGCAGTGATATGATCGAAGAAAGAGACCATCAGATGTAACATGTCCCCAAGGGAGGACACACCATCATCCATGAAGTGGTCTTGCCGAAAATTCCTCCTGAAACTGACAGGTCTTCAGACTTTCCCGATTAGATTAAATACAGAGGACAGAGGAGTGCATTTCAGGACATCTCGGGGCTGCAAGCAGCACAATCCAGGCAGTGGGAAACCCAACAGAATCAACAAGCTAGTTTCTTTGATGAATAAATCACAAAGGGGGTGGAAAAAATAAAGAGGGAAAGTGCGGGAGGGAAAATCCTCCAGAATAAAAGAGACGTGGTATGATCCAATTGCAATGTGTGGACTTTATTTGGATTGTGATTCAAACTGTAAAAATATATATATATATATAAATATGTACAATTACAGGACAATTGGAGAAGTGGGGAAATTGAACACTGAATATTTGATGAGATCAAGGACTTAGAGCTCAATTTTTAGGTGTGGTAATAAAATAGAGGTTCTGTGGGGTTTTTTTGGAAAAAGATGCCCTTGTCTTTTAAATACATTTACTGAAATACTTACAGATGAAAGATGATGTCTAGGGTTTACTTTTGTCATCAGAGAGACCAAAATAGATGCCTCTATATTAACTTAGATGGACTCTTAAGTTCAAGGAAACAAGATTACCTGCAGGTCAAGTGTTCAGGGCCTGGCTGACATGGCAAATTGCTAAATTCCACAAGAAAAACCACACTTGCTAACCTCCTTGACAATACGAGCTATCAGACCCCTTCTAACTCTTTGTTTTTTGTTTTTGTTTTTTTTGAGACAGAGTCTCATTCTGTTGCCCAGGCTGGAGTGTAGTGGCTCAGTCTCAGCTCACTCCAAACTCCGCCTCCTGGGTTGAAGTGATTCTCCTGCCTCAGCCGCTCGAGTAGCTGGGACTACAGGCATATGCCACCTCTCCCAGCTAATTTTTTTTTTTTTTGAGATGGAGTCTCACTCTGTTGGCCAGGCTAGAGTGCAGTGGCGCGATCTCAACTCACTGCAGCCTCTGCCTCCCAGGTTCAAGTGATACTCCTGCCTCAGTCTCCCCAGTAGCTGGCATTATGGGC
>CAUYLG010032648.1:0-106183 GCA_963573385.1 Cacajao melanocephalus | reverse complement strand
CATAACCTGTTCATGGCCATGCTTTGAGCCCCCGTTCTTTCTGTAACCTCAAGATGGTATATAAGCTTCTGAACCCCATTGGGAGGTTGGGGTCATCACTCTTGTTCTCCCTGTGTGTGTGAATAAATCTGTATGCCTTTTATTAATCTGGCTTTTGTCAGTTGATTTTCTGTGAATCTTCAGAGAGCAGAGGGGAAGTTTTCTTTCGGCCTCTACAGTCTCCAGTTTGTCAAATGGAAATGACAAACGCACATATGAATGTTGACCTAAAAGAAATTTTGCTGAGGCAAAATTAACATAAGTAGAGAGTTTATTTGGGCCAAGCTTGAGGATTGCAACCTGGGAGCAGAGATTCAAGTTGCCCTGAATATACATCCTGATTGGCAACAGTTACAGTAGTTTTTCAAAGGAAAAGAGGTGGCTAGGTGCAGTGGCTCACGCCTGTAATCCCAACACTTTGGGAGGCCAAGGCGGGCTAATCACTTGAGGTCAGGAGTTCAAGACCAGCCTGGTCAACATGGCAAAGCCCTGTCTCTACTAAGAATACAAAAATTAGCCAGGCCTGGTGGCTTGTATCTAATCTCAGCTACTTGGGAGGCTGAGGCAGGAGGATTGCTTGAACCTGGGAGGTGGAGGTTGCCGTGAGCTGAGATTGTGCTACTGTACTCCAGCCTGGATGGCAGAGCGAGACTCTGTCTCAAAAACAAAAACAGGCCGGGCACAGTGGCTCACAGCTGTAATCCCAGCACTTTGGGAGGTTGAGGTGGGTGGATAATGAGGTCAAGAGATTGAGACCATCCTGGCCAACATGGTGAAACGCCGTCTCTACTAAAAAATACAAAAAATTAGCTGGGTGTGGTAGCACACGCCTGTAGTCCCAGCTACTTGGGAGGCTGAGGCAGGAGAATTGTTTGAACCCAGGAGGCGGAGGTTGCAGTGAGCCAGACCGCGCCACTGCACTCCAGCCAGGCACCTGGGAACACAGTGAGACTCTGTCTCAAAACAAACAAACAAAAACAGATAACATTGGCTATACATTGCTCATTTTTTTTTGAGACGTAGTCTCATTTTGTTGCCCAGGTTGGAGTGTTCACTGTACCCTCTACCCCAAGCGATTCTTGTGCCTCAGCCTCCTCAGTAGCTAGGATTACAGGCATGAGCTACTGCACTCGGCCTACATTGTTCTTTGTGTCACAAATTCCAAGAACATGGAGATAATGGGTGATGCAGCTGGTCTGGAACAAAGTGTCCTGAAACAATTGTCCCCAGCCATGTTTGCAGAAGTACGGGATGACTGAGGCCCCACACTCATCTCTCAGCTGCACACCCTGAATAGTTCAGACTCTGCTCTGAGCTACCTCTTTTCTCATCAGTGTAAGAGAGAGCCCCAGAGGGGGCTTCAATGGGTATTTTATTCTGTGTAGCTGCGGGCCCCGAGGTTAGTGTAGTAACTGGGCCCTGCCAGGGCATCCCCTCTCCGTAGCCCCTGCCCCGCACAGTTCTCATGGCAGATCTCCCCAGGACATCTCCCTCAGGGTGGCTCCCCCTAGTGTTACAGGAAAGGGGTCCCAATCCAGACCCCAAGAAAGCGTTCTTTCTTGGATCTTGCGGCGCAAGAATGAATTCAGGGCAAGTCTGCAGTGCAAAGTGAAAGCAAGTTTATTAAGAAAGTAAAGTGGGTCAGGTGTGGTGGCTCACACCTATAATCCCAGCACTTTGGGAAGCTGAGGTGGGCGGATCACCAGAGGTCAGGAGTTCGAGACCAGCCTAACATGGAAAAACCCCATCTCTACTAAAAATACAAAATTAGTCGGGCGTGGTGGCACATGCCTGTAATTCCAGCTACTGTGGAGACGGAGGCAGGAGAATTGCTTGAACCCGGGAGGTGGAGGTTGCAGTGAGCAGACATCATGCCATTGCACTCCAGCTTGGGCAACAAGAGCAAAACTCCGTCTCAACAAAAAAAGGAAAGTAAAATGGTGAAAGGACAGCTGCTGATAGAATAGGACATTTCCAAAAGTAAGAGGAGGAACGGGACCACCCTAGGTACGATGCTTGTAAATGTGGGGAGATGTGCTCTGCTACAAGGGTTTGTGATAAAGGATTACTTTTCTTAAATACTATATTTTGCAAGAATCGATGTTATCCTTAAAGCAAAATTAGGAATGCCTTTGTTCTGAAGTCTGAGTCTGTTTAGGAAACATGATTAATTTGTTCCCTTAGCCATAAATATCCAGAGGCCAGGAATGCCTGACTTTTTGAGAATGCAGCCCAGCAAGTCTCAGCCTCATTTTCTTAGCCCTCACTCAAAATGGAGTGGATCTGGTTGGAACACCTCTGACACTAGGGTGGTTCCCAGGACATCTCCCTCAGAGTGGCTCCTCCTAGGGTGGTTCCCCAGGGCAGCTCTTTGACCTTGGGTTTCTCAGGTTGCCCCTCGGGGACACATGACCTCGGGAAGAGCAGGACCTGGTCTCCTGATGGGGAGCACTTCCCTGGTCACTGATCCTGGAGCCAGTGGGAAGGTGGACAGGGCTCTGGAAGGGCCTCTGGGGACCGGGGTGAGGGTTCAGGACTCGACTTCCACTGAGGCCCAGCTGTGTGTGGCATTTATCTGAGGAAACATGAAAGCTCCAAGACAAGAGGCCATGTGGGAGCAAAGTTTGAAGGGCAGGTACTCCCAGAGATGGGGTGGGAAGAGGCTGGGCTTGAGGCTGCCGCTGACTTCATGGGGAGCAGGAGGGGCCAGTCTCTGCCAGAGAGCCCCTGGATGTCACATTCCAGTGTGGTTTCTGCGCCTGTGCATGGCAGGGCTGGGGGCGGGGGTGTGCTGCTGGCGCTTCCATCTGGAGCCAGAATAGAAAGCTGCTTGGTGGCCCAGAAATCTTTGAACCTGTAATTGGAGCTATCACAGCTGGTCGGCGCTGTGAATTGGAGTTTAAAAGGAAACAATCAAAAGCACTTTCTTCTCTTTCAACTGCAAGCTGGGAACTACCCCAGGACGTGCCTGTTCTTCCAGAGAAGAGCCTGCTTAGGGTTGTAGTGTGATGCAAATGGTGGCACCTTCCCCCTGGTTCTGGAGGCTGCTCAGGTGTGTGCCCACGTGACAGCTGCCTCAGCCCAGCCCTGACCTCCCGGCCTGGAGGATGGGATGCGTGTGCTGCCAGCTATGTTTGTTCAAAGCCAAGCTCTGCAGGCCATCCTGCCTTTTGGAGATGTGAGCTCTTTTTCTGCATCAACAGAGCCCCAATTGGAGGCAGCCTGCTGGGGTTCGGGAAGTGGCTCTGGAAGCCTGGGGCATTGCTAATTTGGGACTAACGCCCACAGTCAGGAGAGGGCCTTGAAATGAGGGGCATGGGTCTTGTCTTTCTGCACCTTGGACAAGGGATGGAAGAAGCCTCTGTGTGGGGAGGGTAGGGAGTCGAGCTGCTTCAGCAGCAACACGTGGCCTGAGTGCAGGAATTCTGCAGCAGTTCATGAGAGCTGCTGACAAGGGGATCCACCTTGGGATCACCGTCCTCACCCCTGTGGGCCTGCTCCATCTTCATCCCTTCGATAACCACTCTGAGGCCCTGTAGTTGATCCCAACTCTGAAAGGGCTCTGCTGGTCCCAGCCGGGCGGATACATGACCTGGCCAAGGGGGTGGCAGGTACCACCTGGGAGGTTCTTGTGGAACCTACTAGAAGGGAGAGGAAGCAGGAGGTTCCCAGAAAGGGGGGCACAGTCTTGAGCATCTGAGAGAGGCATCCACTGCCCACAAGAACTGTGGCAGGTATGAGGTGGCTGCTGTGTGGCACCGAAAGCTCCTCTGCTTGAGCAGACTGCAGCTCCTAAACCTTCTCTGAAGCCCATCTGTGCACTTCCTGGTAAAATCCAGTTTTAGCAAGGACCTGCCACCCTCAATACCTGATCACCCTTTATGTAACCACCCAGTAGGTTCCCTTTGCCCGCTGCCTGCACGGAGCTGATTTATCAAGACAGGGGAATTGCAATAGAGAAAGAGTAATCACACAGAGCTGGCTGTATGGGAGACCAGAGTTTTATTACTCAAATCAGTCTCCCTGAACATTTGGGGAGCGGAGTTTTTAAGGATAATGTGGTGAGTGGGGGAAGCCAGTCAATTGAGAGTGCTGATTGGTTGGGTTGGAGATGAAATCATGGGAAGTTGAAGCTGTCCTCTTGTGCTGAGTCAGTTCCTGGGTGGGGGCCACAAGATCCAATGAGCCAGTTTATGGATCTGGGTAGTGCCAGCTGATCCATCAAGTGCAGGGTCTGCAAAATGTCTCAAGCACTGTTCTTAGGAGTAGTTTAGGGAGGGTCAGACTCTTGTAGCCTCCAGCTGCATGACTCCTACACCGTAATTTCTAATCTTGTGGCTAATTTGTTAGTCCTGTAAAGGCAGACTAGTCTCCTAAGTTCCTCCCAAAATTAGTTCAGCATATGCCCAGGAAGGAACAAGGACAGCTTAAAGGTTAGAAGCAAGATGGAGTCGCTTAGGTTAGATCTTCTTCACTGCCTCAGTCATAATTTTTCAAAGGCGGTTTCCAACTTACCAGGTCAGGTTCCTCACCCTCCACCACCTGCCAGGTGGTGTTGGTCACCCTGTCCTGTCCTCAGAAGAATCCTGTTAGGTAGGTTTAACCAGAATCCTCTTCACACCTGATGTTTTCCTTCAGTACAGTCACATCCCCTGCCCCCACCCTGCTCCTTGGCTATAAACTCCCACTTACCCAGGCTGTATCTGGGGTTGAGTCCAGTATCTCTCCCTGCGGCCAAGTCCCCTTCCAGTGGTCTCTATACCTATGGCAGTGGTCCTGAATGAAGTGTGCCTGACTGTGCTTTAACACGTGTCATGGGGTCACTTTTCTCCCTGATGTGCTGCCCTTTGGCCCTCTGCCCCGGCTGGCTGAGGCCTCCTCCAGCTTCTGGCCACTGAGCGTACTGTTTCCCCAACCCGGAACCCTGCTCCCTTGACCCCTTCAGGCCACCACTGAAGAAGCCTGGCCCCCAAGCTCTGCCTTCCATTCTTGTGCCCAGGCATGAGCTTGTGAAAGGAGAATAAATCTTGGGGCTCCAAAATCACTCAGCTAAAGGGAAGAGTCAAGCTGGGAACTGCGCAGGGCAAACCGGCCTCCCATTCTATTCAAAGTCACCCCTCTGCTCACTGAGATAGATGCATATCTGATTGCCTTCTTTGGAGAGGCTAATCGGAAACTAAAAAGAATGCAACCATGTGTCTCTTATCTATCTCCTGGAAGTCCCCCCTCCCTGCTTCCAGTTGTCCTGCCTTTCTTGACAGAACCAATGTTCATCTTACATATGTTGATTGATTTCTCGTGTCTCTCCCTACAAGGTATAAAACAAAACTGTGCTCTGTCCACCTTAAGCACATGTAGTCAGGACCTCTGAGGCTATGTCACAGGTACGTGTCCTCAACCTTGGCAAAATAAACTTTCTAAATTAACTGAGACCGGTCTCAGATCTTCGGGGTTCACATTTTGGTAACCACAGAGGGATTCTGAGTAGAGATTCCCCTGATCTTTGACAAATCTCCTATCAGTGCTTGGTATCCGCATGAGCTAACTTTATGGCTCAAACCAATAGGACAATTTGCTGAGGTCTGGGAGCATCCCCTCCAGAGAATCCCTGATCTTCCAAAATTTGGTTAAAGTTTACATGCTGTACAACTCGCCCCCCTCTTTTTTTGGAGTTTTTCTTGCTTCCAACAAGAAAGGCAAGATTCCCTGCTTCCATGATGATGAAAGGCAGTGACTCCTTTAGGGAGTTTGAGCTTGCTCCCAGCAGGGAAGATGAGTTTGAGGTTTTTCCTGTTTCTAGGATGGTAGAGAGCCATCTTCAGCCTGAAACCCATCCCTAGATAGGTAGCCGAATTGGGGCTTTGTCTTGGCTAATGTTTAACCATCACGTGGTCTTAATTTCTCTTTACTGTTAGACCCCTCAGTGATCATATTGTTGGGGTTTTTGTTATTGTTGTTTGTTCTGGTCTTTTTCCCATCAGATCTGACCAGCCCAACCTGACTTAGTCAAATCTGAGTGAGAGTTCCAAATTATGGATAACAAAGCCTGTCTAATTTGGGTAAAATTCCTTGCAGCTGCAAAAGAGGGAAAAAAAACAAAAACAAAAACACAACAACGAAAACAAAACAAAAACTCAAAACACCATGCCCTTGGTTTCTGTGTTTGCTTCCTGCTTTAAAAAAACAAATGTTCTTTCGTTTACTTTTCTTTCATCCTATACCTACTTCCCCCCTTTGCCATCTGCAATACCAAAGAATCTAGAGAAGGAGTCTGATGATTTGAACCCCTATAAAGAATTCAGAACAAAGGTACCACTTACCCCCTTTGGAGTGTTCTGTTGTCTTTGTGGAGTTTCAAGAGTCATAGGCAGATTCTTCTTAGGTCTAAAGCTCTGTTTTCCTGTACTGCATGACCTGACCTTTTTGGCTTTGGGGGTACCAGAGATGACCTTGTACTGTGAGAGGATTTGACCTTGGCATGTGTAATTGTGGACAACAGCTACAAAGTTAGGAGTGGCTGAGCACAGTTCACAGGAAGTAGTCATGGCTGTTTTTTTTTTTTTTTTTCCCTCCTATGAAACTGTTGTTTAATGATCTTAATTCTAGCTTGGAGATGTATCCTAAAGGGCCTTCTCTATTGCTTTTTCTCCCAAAATTAATCTTGATTTTGCTTGTCTATGTGCATTTGAGTGTGGAACTGAACTGTTGTTCTCATAGGTAGATGAAAGACTAAGTTTTCTCAATTTGGAAGAGAAAGGGCATTTTGCTCCTCTCAGCAGAAAGGTGCCCCTGGGTGACTGGGGGCCACATGGGAGTGTCTGGGAGGTTGACCCCCATGATGTGCGTTGTCCTACAGGGAAATTGCCAACAAAAATTAATTTAAAAAAAGGCTCATCCAGGAAACACATATAAGGCCTGATCACCCCGTGTTTTATGCCTTCTCAGGTCACAGACCTCTGAAGAGAGAAACTGAGACACATAAGAGGGTGGAAATGACTCAGCGGTGACACACTGTGGAGTCCTGCCTGCAAGCAGCACACATTGATTCACCACACAAAAACCCTAGGCCATAGCTCAGTTCCTCCTTTTAAGAAAAAAAGTGGGGGCTGGGTACAGTGGCTGATGCCTGTAATCTCAGCACTTTGGGAGGCTGAGGTGGGTGGAACACTTGAGGTCAGGAGTTTGAGGCCAGCTTGGACAACAGGGTGAAACCCTGTCTCTACAAAAACAAAACGAAAACAAAACAAAAAACACAAAAATTAGCTGGGCATGGTGATGCATGCCTGTAGTCTCAGCTGCTTAGGAGGCTGAGGCAGAAGAATCACTTGAACCAGGGAGGCAGAGGTCACACTGAGCTGAGATTGTGCCACTGCACTCCAGTCTGTGTAACAGAGTGATACTCTTTCTAAAAAAAATAAAATGAAAAAAAAAAAAAAAGAAAAAGAAAAAAAAGTAGAAAACAATCTAAGAATGAGGAGAGAACAAGGAGAACACCCCCCTTTTGAGCACTCCCCCTTTTGGCACTTCTTGCCAGAGTTTATGTAAAATGGAAGAAATAATGTCTGTGTGCACATTTACATTAAGGGAAAAGAGCTCTAAGGTTGACCTGCAAACTGTAGAGTTCCTAGGTCCTCTTTTTCTCTACTTTCTTTTCTGCCTGCTTTAAAGCTGCTGTTATGTATTTATTTATTTTTTTTGGAGACAGAGTCTCACTCTGCCACTCAGGCTGAAGTGTAATGGTGCAATCTCACCTCACTACAACCTGTGCCTCCCGGGTTCAAGTGATTCTACTGCCTCAGCCTCCCAAGTAGCTGGGATTATAGGCACTTGCCACCACACCTGGCTAATTTTTGTATTTTTAGTAGAGATGGGGTTTCACCATGTTGGCCAGGCTGGTCTTGAACTCCAGACATCAGGTGATCCACCCGACTTGGCCTCACAAAGTGCTGGGATTACAGGCATGAGCCACCACACCTGGCTGATATTGGTTTAATGAAAATAGCTACATCTTAAATTTAGTAATATTACCATGACTTCTAATTTTTTGGCTTTAGGTGGTCTAGTCCACAGGCCGTAACGTTTGTTTTGGAAAAGGATTGTTACCATCTTTGTTTCAAAGCTAAACTATAAACTAAGTTCTTCCCAAAGTTAGTTCGACCTACGCCCAGGAATGAACAAGGACAGCTTGGAGGTTAGAAGCAAGATGGAGTCAATTAGGTCATATCTTTTTCACTGTCTCAGTTATAATTTTGCAAATGGTGGTTCTTTGACTTTAAATGATATTTATTGAAGTTTTTATAAATAATCTAGGTAAAGAATTAAAATAAAAAAGTAGGTAAATGTAATGGGATAAATAATTGTAGACAAACTCATCATAATTTAGAATCTAAAGTTATATTAGTTTTTTTTTTTGAGACGCAGTCTCCCTCTGTCACCTAGGCTGGAGTGCAGTGCGCGATTTTGGCTCACTACAACCTCCACCTCCCAGATTCAAACAGTTCTCCTGCCTTAGCCTCCCAGGTAGCTGGGATTACAGGCATGTGCCACCATGCCCAGATAATTTTTTGTATTTTTAGTAGAGATGGGTTTCACCATTTTGGCCAGGCTAGTCTTGAACTACTGACCTCAGGCGATCTGCCTGCCTTGGCCTCCCAAAGTGTTGGAATTATAGGCGTGAGCCACCACACCCAGCCTAAAATTAAATTAAATAATAGATATTTCATTATTTGGCTATTTTCAATAAAAATATGTTGTAGGACAACATGCTTTCTAAAAAATGTGTGTCCTTTTTAAAAAGGTGAACAATTTTTGTCTAATTGAAAGCTCATTTAAAGGTTATATATAAAACAAGGTAAAAAGAACCAGGAAATAAGAGAGATGTAAAGAAAGCTATACAAATAAAAAGTTTTAATTTTTTCAAGAAAGCTTAAAAGAGAAATAATTTAATATAAGAAGAATCTGTTTATTTTTTTAAGAGACAGAGTTTTGCTCTTATTGCCCAGGCTAGAGTGCAATGATGCAATTTCAGCTCACTGCAACCTCGGCCTCCTGGGTTCAAGCAATTCTCCTATCTCAGCCTCCTGAGTAACTGGGATTACAGGTATGCAACACCATGCCTGGCTAATTTTGTATTTTTAGTAGAGAGGGGGTTTCCCCATGTTGGTCAGGCTGGTCTTGAACTCCCACCCTCAGTGATTCTGCGCACCTCGGCCTCCCAAAGTGCTGGGATCACAGGCATGAGCCACCGTGCCCAGCTGAGAAAGAATCCTGTATGGTAAATTCAGTCCTATAATACAATGACTGGTTGTTTAAGGAAGAGGGATGTTCAAGACAAACCAGAAAGTCCAAGCATGTCATGAATGGTGTGTGTTAAGTCACAATAAGAGGCTTTATACAAAAAATTTATATAATCAAGTTGTCTATAATTAAAGGGAAAGTACATGGTCTTTTTAGACATTGGGCTGGATGTAAAAAATACTTATACACTAAATAATTGGATAGAACAATGAAATTTTCTTAAAGGATCGATTGACTCTTAATAAATTATAAGATTTAATTTTTTTTAACCCAAAGTTCAACTTTTATTGCATCTTGCTGTTTTGGTTTTCTCTCCCCTTTTAAAGGGTGCAAAATAGTAATGCTCTCCTTCAACTCATTTTCAGCTCATATAAGTTTTTTTCCTTGAGTTCTGTTTGCTGTGGCCTGATGCTAACAATGTTTTCTTAAAGGTCTAAAGGAAATGTCTTCTTCCAACGTAATATTCTGTGCAGTGCAGAAGGTCTTTTGTCTTTTGGTAACTGGCCTAACAAATTTTATGGTTTATCAAAACAATTCCTCTGTCATTATTATTGAGTTTTGGTTTACTTAGGAAGAAACTGAGATTTTAAAAAAATGTTTTTTAAAATTAAGGTTATTACATCTGTGTATCTTTCTGTATGTGGTTTTAAAGTCCTTATGGCATTGAGTTACAGGACTTTGACTTCTGGGTCTAAAATGGACACCAAGTACTGCTAAATCTTAAACACTGACAGCAATTAAATCCTTATCTTTGGGCCCCGTAGAAGATGCCAATCAAAATAAACTGCATTCCTGAGACACAGGGCCAGAAATGAAAGCTATTCAACTCCTGAAGGCAAGGATGATTGTGGAAGAGGTGGATGTGTGAGGTTGTAAGGGCCTATTTGAGGGATAAAACAAGTTCAGTTTCTCAATAAATTAATCATTAATATCAAAGGTACACTTATGCAAGACCAGAATATGGGCTCCTGTGTCAGATTAACAAGGTTTTCTTGAAGCATTAACTGACTCTTTAATAAAGGTTATAAAAGTCTATGGGAGTTACATCTTATGGTCAAGATTAAAATTTTACAGATTATTTATAAAATTTTGAAAAACAAATTTAATTGGCTGTTTTAAATTATTTATTATTATTATTATTTGAGATGGAGTCTTGCTCTTTTGCCCAGGCTGGACTGTAGTGGCACGATCTTGGCTCACTGCAACCTCTGCCTCCTGGGTTCAAGCAATTCTCCTGCCTCAGCCTTCCAAGTAGCTGAGATTATAGGCAAATGCCACCATGCCTGGCTAATTTTTTGTATTTTTAGTAGACATGGGGTTTCACCATGTTACCCAGGATGGTCTCAATCTCCTGACCTCATGATCCACCCACCTAGGACTCCCAAAGTGCTGGGATTACAGGCGTGAGCCACCGTGCCCAGCCCTCATGCTATTTTTATTAGAGCTTATTGTTTGGAAAATTAAATCTCTCTCAAAGAATGAAGGTTTTTGCCTTTTTTTTTTTGAAAGCCTTATCACTTTGGTCAAATGAATTACTTACTTTACAATGCCCTGTGATATCAAGTGTTTTAAACCTTTAATATTTGACAAACTTTCCAAAATCAAATTATAAATTATGTCTTTTTCTGACCTAATTAATCCTTTAGGATATTAGGTTTCCTAAAGTCAAAAGAATGACATAATTTGGCTTATTTGGTATACAAATTATACAGAAAGATTGTGCTTTCCTTTAAGGAATCAAACTTGACTTATCGAGCCAATAAAAGCCCCTTGGGAAAACTCACCTTATACCTTGTCCACAGTCCCTGTACCGGATAAAGAATGTAAAGTCAAGTCCCTGTGGTAAGTAAAGAATGTCACTTTCTGACAGGCCCAGGTGCACCGAGAGGAAATCACCCAACTCATGGGGATTTGATGGTACCAATCCATGGCTGGGCTCGACTTTTAAAAGGTCTTATCTGGGGTGCTGTGAGGCGTCCAGTGCCATAACGTGACCGATCCTGGAGAAGCCAGTGGGAGCCCTGGGGAGAGTTCTCTTTTCTTTGTGAAGGGCAGGGCACCCTGGAATGGGTTTGCCCCGAGAGAGGGGCCCGTGCCTTGGAAAGCGTTGCGGTTCCGGCAGCATCCGGTGAGCTCTTGCTGGCTCTTGAAAATCCGGGGGAGAGGGTGTAAATCTCGTGCTGGGCGGTACCCATATCTGCAGCAGGTCTCCAAGGTGAATAGCCTCTGGCATGTTGGAAATATAAGAAAAAAAAAAAGTCTTATCTGAGGTTCTCTCTACGGAACAAAGTTTCATCAAAGTCAATTAAGCCTATGTAACAAAATTAATCCTTCTTGCCACACTGTATACAAAGATCAGGACAAGTATAATAAAACAAATCAGTCCGACCATGATTTGTCTTTAGTAAAAATGGGAAACTGGAGAGAGAAAAATTGTTTCAAAACCTATAGTACACCTGTTGTTAGATTCTAGTCTTGCCTAATGTTTTTCAATTTTTATTATTTTCTAAAGTTTGGACTGAATTCTAATTTTTCTTGGCTACAAATCTTCAAAATAGTGTTTCAATTTTTTTCTTCGTTTTCCTCCCATTTTTCTTAATTTGAAGTCACTGAAAACTAAGCTATGCTTTCTTAAAGCCCTGCAAACTGAAGCTAGACAACTTAAACTTCAGAAGAAAATAACAGCAACCTATTTACATACACAAGCCACTTTTATGCCTGCCTATTGATGTATGGACTTCAGAGTAGTGTGGCCTATATTGATTTCCAGGATTGTTCTTCTGTTTGTTGTTGTTTTTCTCCCTTCTTCCCCCTATTTCCTCTTCATAGATCATGAGACTTCACAACCTGTTAAAAATGAGCTTTCCTAATAACTTGGGACCCACCCATCTAGGAATAAACCTTCCTGGCCATGAGAGATCAGACAAAACCTGAGACCAGAGACTCATTTTCTTAGGAAACACTTTCTGCAAACTATTTTTAAAAAGAAAAAGAAGAAATGTGAAAGGATAATAAATATTGGGGCCCCCAAATCACTAAGCTAAAGAGACATGTCAAGCTGGGAACTGCTTAGGGCAAACTTGCCTCCCAATCTATTCAAAGTCACCCCTCTGCTCAGTGAGGTAGATGCACATCTGATTGCTTCCCTTGGAGAGGCTAATCAGAAACTCAAAAGAATGCAACCATTTGTCTCTTATCTACCTATGACCTGGAAGTCCCTTCCCCACTTCCAGTTGTCCTGCCTTTCTGGACTAAACCAATGTTAATCTTACATATGTTGATTGATGTCTTATGTGTCCCTAGAATGTACAAAACGAAACTGTGCTCTGACCACCTTGGACACATGTTGTCAGGACCTCCTGAGGCTGTGACACAAGTATGACATGGTAAAAGCCCCATAAAACTGCATACCTCAACCATACTTCGGCTTTCTTTTGAAACTGCTCTCTGCAACCCTGATGTGACAGGCAAGTAGTCCAAACCCACGCGATCTTGGCCTCTGCGACTTGTAATAAGTAACTAAGGTCTGTAATTTCCACCCCACCCAGGCAATGTGTAAACTAATGCTTATCTTGGCTTCTGTGAACCACTTAAGTAACAATCGGAATGTCCGAAGCCCCTCACCCTCACCCCTGCCCAGGAGGTGGTTTACAGAATGTCCAAAGTCCATTGGCCCTCAGAATCTCCAAAGCCCCTCACCCCCACCCCCGCCCAGGAGGTGGTTTACTGGCATAAAAGTTCTTGACACCCTCCTTTCGAGGCCACAGGTTGGAGAGACGTGAGTCCTCTGTGGCCGCCGGCAATAAAGACCCCACAATTTGGCATACTTTTGTCTTGGTGTTGACTTTCTATGCTTGCTCTGGTACAACACAAGTACGTGTCAACCTTGGCAAAATAAAGTTTCTAAATTAACTGAGATCTGTCTCATATATTCAGGGTTCACAAGCTGGTGCTCCTCAGCTCCTGGACGCCCTGAGTTAGGGAAGTTCCCATGGATGCATTCTCACTTGCAAATGTATTACAATAGTACTGTTATCGGAAAGGGGTCCTGACCCAGACCCCAAGAGAGGGTTCTTGGATTTTGTGCAAGAAAGAATTTGAAGCCCAGTGGCTTACGCCTGTAATTCCAGCACTTCAGGAGGCCTAGGTGGGCAGATTACCTGTGGTCAGGAGTTTGAGACCAGCCTGACCAACATGGAGAAACCCCGTCTCTACTAAGAATACAAAATTAGCTGGACATGGTGGTACATACCTGTAATCTCAGCTACTTGGGAGGCTGAAGCAGGAGAATCGCTTGAATCCAGGAGGTATAGGTTGCAGTGAGCTGAGATCGTGCCCTTGTACCCCAGCCTGGGCAACAAGAGCAAAACTCTATCTCAAAAAAAAAAATTATTTTATTTTTTGAGAAAGAGTCTTGTTCTGTTGCCCAGGCTGGAGTGCAGTGGTGCGATCATAGTTCACTCACTGCAACCTCCGCCTCCTGGGTTCAAGTGATTCTCCTGCCTTAGCTTCCTGAGTAGCGGGGACTACAGGTGTGTGCCACACGCCCGGCTAATTTTTATATTTTTAGTAGAGATAGAGTCTCACCATGTTGGCCAGGCTTGTCTCAAACTCCTGTCCTCAAGTAATTCACCTGCCTCGGCCTCCCAAAGTGCTGGGATTAAGGTGTGAGCCACTGTGCCTGGCTTTTGTTTTTTTGAGACAGTGTCTTGCTGTGTTGCCCAGGCTGGAGTGCAGTGGCACAATCTCAGCTCACTGCAGCCTCGACTTCCTGGCCTCAGGCGATCCAACATCAGCCTCCCAGATAGCTGGGACTGCACAGGTGCAGGACACCACGCCCAGTTTAATTTTTTGTATTTTTAGTAGAGATGGGGTTTTGCCATGTTGCCCAGGCTGGTCTTTAACTCCTGGGCTCAAGTCATCTGCCCAGCTCAGCCTCCCAAGGTGCTGGGGCTACAGGGTTGAGCCACCTTGCCCAGCCCAGGAATGCTAATTTCTTCTCAGAAAGAAGTTCTGCCCTGATCATGTTCTTTTCCAGTGCTTTCAAGGAACTAAGCAGAGCTCAGAAGGAAGCTCTTCTAAAGCAGGTCTACACCCTGAAGTGACTGCAGAGAGCAGCCTCCAGAACTGGTGTCTGTGGCAGCTAAGACTTCCACAGTGCAGAGCCTGTGGCAGGTCTGGCCAGGATGGGTGGAGAGGCAGCCATCATTGCACAGGTCCAAGAGCTTGAGGAATGCAAGGTCTGTGGGTGAACCCATGAGTAGGTCATAGTCCAGTCTTTCAGGGCGGGGCAGGGGTGACTTAAACCCAGGAAGAGATGACAGACACCAACTAATTGCACCATTTCGCAAATCTCATTCAGCCAAGTCCAGAGGAATGGATGTTGGAGGAAAATGATCGTAAATCCGGTGGAACTGAGAAAATCACCATGGGTCCTGGACGGAGGGGCTAGTGGGCTGTTTGGGAGGGACTGCTTGTGCTCTGGTTCTTAACACCAAGGCTCGTGCAGCCTAGGGGAATGAAGGTAACATACTAGAAACTCCTTGGCTTACTGGGGAAAAGGCATCCAAAGCCTGATGGAGACAAGGATATACCGTGCTCTGCCTGCCTTGCTGTCCCCTAACTGTCCTGGGAGATGTCCTGCAGGACACCCCTCACCAAGACGTTAAGGGGCTTACTGTGAGGTGGGGAGGGGAGTGGAAACACCCTTGGAAACTCAGAAGGCCACTGGGGACGAAGGGGACAAAGCTGCCAAGAAATCGAGTGAGGAGATCCTGGGCCGGCACAGGCCACATGGCCGGCCAGGCAGACAAGGTCACTGTGCTGGGCAAGCAGAGTGGTGTGGCCTCACGGACCTTGGACTCCTTTGCCAAGGAGTTTCCCTCCAGGACAAAAGCAGAGGGCAGCACAAGGGTGAAGGGGCGGCAGTGGTGGAAAAACCCTGGGTCTCAGGCCTGGGCTTGGTCACAGTCCAGAGGGGTTGAAGTTCCTCTTGCAATTCCTGGATGTGAGTCATTCCCAGACCCTCTGCTAGAGGGACACATCTGACGGAAACACCCAAGGCTGCGGATGGCTTCCCCCAGCCTCCCCTGAAGGGAGGTGAAGGCCTCGGCAGGATGGCTGTGCACTGGAGGAAGGGACACCCAGGCTCTCAGGGATTGCTGGGCACTGGCTCTGAGCTGATGCCACTTCCGAGACACTGTGATGTCTCCACAGTCCCCTGGTTAGAGGAGGGCTTTGGAAGTTAGGTGAGACATGCTTCTGGGTCACAGTCCATCTCACAATGGACACAGTGAGTGTGTGTGAATCTATCTTGTGTTAACTTCCCCAGTTGTCTTTTTTTCTTTTCTTTCTGAGACAGAGTCTCACTCTGTCACCCAGACTGGAATGCAGTGACACAGACTCGGCTCACCACAGCCTCCTAGGTAGCTGGGACTGCCGGCATGTACCACACCTAGCTAATTTTTCAATTTTTTGTAGCGCCTGTGTTGCTCGGGCTTGTCTAATACTCCTGAGCTTAAGCAATCTGCTCACCTCAGCCTCCCAAGGTGCTGGGATTATAGGTGTGAGCCACTGTGCCCAACCATCTCCCTAGTTCTCAAGTATATGATCTGAGTTCTGAGCAGCTGACCAGCGTGCACATGGTCATGCTGACTTGGGGAAGGGCTCTTGAGGTGGGAAGCCCAAGGTAGGCTCCTGGAGCTCCCCTCCTTTATTCAGTTGAGGAAACACCAACTACTCTGCCACATAAAACTCCAAATCGCAGTGACTTAATATAAAGATGTTTCTTTTTTTGAGACAGGTTCTCACTCTATCACCCAGGGTGGAGTGCAGTGGCATGATCACAGTTCACTGTAGCCTCTACTTTCTGGGCTCAAGCGTTTCTCCCACCTCAGCCTCCCGAGTAGCTGGGACTACAGGCACTCATGACCATGCCTGGCTAATTTGTGTATTTCTTGTAGAGATGCGGGTCTCTTTGTTGCCCAGGCTGGTCTTGAACTTCTGGCCTCAAGCAATCCTCCTACCTCGGTCTTCCAAAGTGCTGGGATCGCAGGCTTGAACCACCACGCCCGAGCGGAACCACTGCTACTTTTGATGTGGATTTAATGGCATCATGGAAATCCATAACCAGTCAGCAGGAGGGTGAAGAGAAAGCATGCAGGTTTGTACAGGGTGTTTTTATGCACCATGTAGGAGTGGCACACATCATTTCTACCCAAATCAATTCCAGAACTCAGTGACATGACCTAGATGCGAAAGGGACTGGAAAATATAGGCCTTGGCTGAGAAATATGTTCTATCTTGAGCCAGTAGTTAGGACATCAGCTTTCTGACTCCTCAGTTTGTCAACTATGACAGAGAAAGCCACTCTTCAGGGGCACCTGTCGTACGGTGTTATTTCAGGGAGGTGTTTTTCTAGAAGCTTGTACTAGACACTTCCCTTTGAGTCCTCCCAATGATCCTGCAGGCACCAATTCCCTGTATTAAATCCCTTTCTGCTCAAAGTAGCCATATATGGGTCTGAAATCTATACCTGAACCGTGGCTTTTACAGTCAGTGAGACATTGAGGAACTGCAAGGCCATGGTGTGAGGGGTCACTTGGAGGGATGTGGATGATGTCAGAACTTGGGGTGAGCAACCTGTGACCTAGGTGCCAAAATCCTCGGTGAATGATAGGATGTGCTTGACCAAGTGGGGTCTATTTGGTCACTGACCTATCGCCAGGCCTCACCTCAGGGTGTGTGCATGTGAGATAAATGTTTTAAAACGCAGAATGTCCTGCTCATTTCTGCATTTGTTGATTATCTATCTAGCATGCAGTTATTTAGCATTTATGTGTGCTCAGTGCTGTGGCTGAATAAGAAAAGCAGATTTCCAACAATATAATCTAAAACCTGTCTATTGCAATAGATGCTGATTAAGATATAGTAAGTCTTTTTTTTTTTGAGATGGAGTCTCCCATTGTCATCTAGGCTGGAGTATGGAGGCATAATCTCAGCTCACTACAACCTCCACCTCCCGGGTTCAAGCTTTTTTTGAGATGGAGTCTCCCATTGTCATTTGGGCTGAGTGTGGAGGCACAATCTCAGCTCACTGCAACCTCCGCCTCCCGGGTTCAAGTGATTCTCCTGCCTCAGCCTCCCAAGTAGCTGGGATCACAGGTCCCGGCCACCATGCCTGGCTAATTTTTTTTGTATTTTTAGTAGAGACGGTGTTTCACTATGTTGGCCAGGCTGGTCTCAAATTCCTGACTTCGTGATCCACCCACCTCAGCCTCCCAAAGTGCTGGGATTACAGGCATGAGCCACCATGCCTGGTCATAAGCATTCTTCCATATACATAGCTGAGCTTGAAAATAAAACAAAGGCTATCCCAAGACATAAAATGAAGAGGAAAGTGAAACCAACAGGGTATAAATCAGTATAAAATCTGGGGCTTTCTCAATACCAGGAACTGAAAGCCTTGGGTTTTAAGGCTGCATAGGAGGCAAAGACAGAGACTTGAGCCCATGCAATATAAGAAGAGGCTCACATAAAATCAGGACTTTTGAAGACCCACAGTCTCAGTAAGAGGCTAGAAAGACTAGGAAAAAAATCTGCTTTCCAGGAAAGAGAAATGAATTTTTTTTTTTTTTAAAGACAGAGTCTCCCTCTATTGCCCAGGCTGGAGTGCAGTGGTAGGATCTTGGTTCACTGCAACCTCTGCCTCCCAGGTTGAAGTGATTCTTGTGCTTCAGCCTCCTGAGTAGCTGGGACTAAGGCATGCACCACCCTGCCTGGCTAATATTTGTGTTTTTAGTAGAGACAGGGTTTCAGCATGTTGGCCAGGCTAGTCTTGAACTCTTGGCCTCAAGCAATCTGCCTGCCTTGGCCTCCCAAAGTGCTGAGATTACAGGTGTGAGCCACCATACCTAGCTGAGAAATGAAATAACGTTACCACTAGATAGAAATCAGTGACAATTTATATGTATAAATTTGCCCCCAAATGGGCATGGGGTTTAAATACAAAATATCTTGGTGGTTTGGAACTGAGTTGAAGTGGTTGCAGGTTCGCTGGACTGAAGCACTTGGCAGGAAGAAATGTTACGTCACCTGTGAATGAGTTAATGGTTATTTTTTTTTTTTGAGACGGAATCTTGGTCTGTCACCAGGCTGGAGGGCAGTGGTGCGATCTTGGTTCACTGCAACCTCTGCCTCTTGGGTTCAAGCAATTCCCTTTTCTCAGCCTCCCAAGTAGCTGGGACTACAGGCATGCGCCATCACACCTGGCTAATTTTTTGTATTTTAGTAGAGACGGGGTTTCACCATGTTGGCTATGATGGTCTTGATCTCCTGACCTCATGGTCTGCCTGCCTCGGCCTCCCAAAGTGCTGGGATTGTATGTGTGAGCCACTGTGCCTGGCCAATTCTTTTTCTTCTTTCTTCTTCTTTTTTTTTTTTTTTTGCGACAGAATTTCACTCTTGTTGCCCAGGCTGGAGTGCAATGGTGTAATCTTGACTCACTGCAACCTCTGCCTCCTGGGTTCAAGCAATTCTCCTGTGTCAGCCTCCCAAGTAGCTGGAATTACAGGCATGTACCACCACACCTGGCTAATTTTTTGTATTTTCAGTAGAGATGGGGTTTCTCCTTGTTGGCCAGGCTGGTCTCGAACTCCTGACCTCAGGTGGTCCACCCGCCTTGGCTTCCCAAAGTGCTGATATTATAGGTGTGAGCCACTGCTAATCTTTTGTATTTTTAGTAAAGACGGGGTTTATCCTTGTTGGTCAGGCTGGTCTCAAACTCCTGACCTCAAGTGATCCACTCGTCTTAGCCTCCCAAAGTGCTGGGATTATAGGCATGAGCCACCGCACCTAGCCTGGCCTATTATTCTTAACTCTCTTTCTTGACCTTCACTGTTGTGCTCAGTCTAATGATTTCTTTGGGAGATATTTATCTTTTCTTTTTGACTGTTTTTTTTCTAAATTGACAAATGAAAATTATATATATTTACCACATGTAACATATTGTTTCAAAATATATACGTATACATTGTGGAATGGCTAAATTGAGCTAATCAATATATGTATTACCTCACATCATTTTTTTATGGTGATAACACAAAATATACTCTCAACAATTTTCAAGTACACTATACATTAACTATAGCCAACATGTTGTACAGTAGAGCTCTTGAACTTATTCCTTCTATCTAATTAAAATTTTGAATCCCCTGACCAACATCTCCCCAACAACCCCCTCACCCCTAACCACCATTCCACCCTCTACTTCTGAGTTCTTTTTATGTTCCATATATATGTGAGATTATGCCGCATTTTGTCTTTCTGTGCCTGGCTTATTTCACTTAACATAATATCCTGCAGGTTCATCCATGTTATCCAAAATAGGAGGCTAACCCGGGTGGATTGCTTGAGTTCAGGAGTTTGAGACCAGCCTGGGCAGCATGGTAAGACCTCATCTCAAAAAGAGAGAGAGAGAGACAGAGAGAGAGATCTATTTAAAATTGATAAATTGATAATGTAATCCAAGCTTTTTAATTTTTTTTTAAGAGATGAGGTCCCACTGTGTTGCCCAGGCTGGTCTTGAACTCCTGAGCTCAAGTGATTCTCCCACCTCAGCTTCTCAAAGTGCTAGGATTACAGGTGTGAACCACCATGCCCAGCCTAAATCTTTTTAAAATTTCACACTTTAACATTTCATTAAGTATATTCACAATGTTGCAAAATCATTGTCACCATCTACAGAACTTTTTCATCATCCCAAACAGGAACTCTGTGCCTATTAAATAAGAACTACCTATTCTCTCCTACACTATCTCCTGCTAACCTCTATTCTACTTTGTCTCCGTGAATTTGCCTGTTCTTATACCTCATATAAGTGGGATCATATAATATTTGTCTTTTTGCATCTGGCTTATTTCACTTCACATAAGGTTTTCAAGGTTCACCCATGAGATCTAGCATTTTAAATAAAAGATACCGAGGAGTTCAATATTCAAAAAGAAAAATTTCAGATTTCATGAAAGACATAAATCCTCAGATCCAGGAATTATGGCAAATCCCAAACAGGGTAAGTAAAACTAAAATGACATCTAGGCAGATCATGTTGAAACTGAATAATATTAAAGACAACAGGGTCTTAAAAGTAGCCAGAAAGACCAAATTACCCACACAAAGAATGACAAGTTGATTAACAGCATTTGTTCTGATGGCAACAGTGGCATCCAGATGGCAACAGAATAGTAAATGTAAAACGTGGAGTGTATCACTGTTACCTAGAACTGCATTCCCAGTGCAGCAGGTTGCTAGTTGCCTATTTTAATAACCATTCTGTCTTCTTCCTTATTAATATAGCCCTGGTAGCTGCCACCACATCTGGCAAATTTTTGTAATTTTGTAGACGTGGAGTCTCACTTTGTTGCCCAGGTTGGTCTTAAACTCCTGAGCTCAAGAGACCCGCTCACCTTGGCTTCCCAAAGTGCTGGGATTACAGGTATGAACTACATTGACCAGCCAATTCCACATTTCAATGTCAAAATAATATTTTAAATTTAACACTCTAAGAATATACAACAAAGATCAGCCATCCCTTTCACTGCTGCTTTGCTGCTACATATGGAGAACACACTCTCAATTAGGGTACACTCCAAAATTTGAACTAGCTTTTGATGATGATAAAATTTAGTGTTTACCATGTACTAGGCATGTGCTAAGCATTTTACACACACTTCATCTAGCCCACACAGTGGCCCAGGAGGCTGAGAACTGACCTGTGAGCCTCTGAAGGCAGATACCTTGCATCTCAACCAGGCCTGCCATCTGGCCAGAATGATTGAGGAAATGAAGCAGTTTGTACTATTGTCCCTAGTTTAGCTGAGCATACCTGGAGATACGGAAGGCTAGGAAGCTTTCCAGGTCACCTGGGTGTCTGGTGGCTGAGCTGGGCATTTGCTCCAAGTCCAGCTCTTGAACTTCTCTGGGAAATTTATTGTTCCTTGAAACCAAACTGCAAGAAAAGCAGAAGTGCTATCAGATTTTAGGGACTAGAATTAGAAACTTAAACCCCTTCAGAACCTTCCCTGTCTCCCAAATCTATATTTCTTTCAATGTGGCTTTCTTCTCAAGGCTGGCAGCTTGGTCGCCAGTAGTTTCTGAGTTCACATCTCTCCTCTACATCTCAAGAGTGGAACAAGTCTCGTTTTAAGAGATGTACAATCCCAGAGCAGGACTCACACTGGCCCCACTCAGGCAACATACCCACCGGCTTCTCTGCTGACCAGCCACAGTGACCACGGACAAGTTAAGTTACCTGTTTGTTAAATGAGGACAGTAACAGTGGCTCACCCAGCGACTTTGTGATGATCGAATGAACTAATATGTGTAATACACTTAGAATGGCATGTATGTGCTCAAAAACCTTAGTGATCAATCTATTTTCATAATTCTTACTGCACATTTCTTTTTTATTTAAACAATAAGTCTTTGTGGAAGTCTCCAAGCAAAAAAGGTTTTTCTGTGAAACTGTCATTATTGCCGGCTTTGGAGTTTATATTACCCTTTGTGGTCCTGGCCACAAAGCCAAGACTTTGACATAAAAAGAAATGGTGGGCTAGCGGTACTCCTCTGAAGGGACACAGCTAGGTTATTCAGGGTTCTCACATAAATCCAGGCCCAACACGAGCTCATAACCCCTGGTCATAAAATTCTCACAGAAACAATCCACTAAGAGTAAGAATTAGTCAATGGCCCAAAAAGCAGAATTAGACCATCAAACAGTTCACATAATGAAACTACTAGAAATTGTAAAATAAATATTTTTGAAATAATTAAAAACAACGAAGAGGCTGGGTGCAGTGGCTCATGCCTGTAATCCCAGTACTTTGGGAGGCTGAGGCAGGTGGATTGCTTGAGTGTCAGGAGTTTGAGACCAGCCTGGGCAACATGGGGAAACCCTGTCTTTATAAAAAATTTTAAAAATTAGCTGGGCGTGGTGTTGCACGCCTATAATCCCAGCTACTTGGGAGGCTGAGGCAGAAGAATTGCTTAAACCCAGGGGGCAGAGGTTGTAGTGAGCCGAGATCACGACATTGCACTCTAGCCTGGGCAACAGAGTGAGACCCTATCTCAAGAATAAATGAATGAATGAATAAATAAAATAAAATGTAAAGGATACACTCTAAGGGAAAAGAAAATTAAACCTAGAAGGAAAGAATGAGAGGCACGGTGGCTCACGCCTGTAATCCCAGCATTTTGGGAGGCTGAGGCGGATCACTTCAGGTCAGGAGTTTGAGACCAGCCTGAACAACATGGTAAAACCCTTTCTCTACTGAAAATCCAAAAATTAGCACGGTGTGGTGGCGATGCCTATAATCCCAGCTACTTGGGAGGCTGAGGCAGAATTGCTTGCACCCAAGAGTCGGAGGTTTCAGTGAGCTGAGAGTGCACCACTGCACTTCAGCCTGGGCAACAAGAGTGGAACTCCATAACAAACAAACAAACAAACAAACTGGTTAACATGTGACTAAGTCTAAACAAGCATTTATTTTTCGACAGTGATAGTCATAACAGACATGACTAATTTGGAGGTAAAAACAACATGGACAAAAGCCAGGATGAGAGAAGCGATTGGAGGTTAAGTATTCTAAATTCTTTTTGTTACACAGAAGGAATATAGAAACACTAATTAACTTTAAACCTTGTTAATTATGCATGTGGAAAGTTTAAGTGTATTTATAAAAATGACAGAAAAAGAATGCATAAATTCCAAACCAATGGGAGTTGGAGGAAAGGGGAATAAAGAAAACTTGATCAATCCAATAGAGGCAGAAAGAAAAAAGCAGCATAGAGGAAAAAGTACAAACCAACAGCACAAAATAAGATGGTAAAAATCAGTTAAAGCATATCATTAATTACAACATACATGCTATTAAAGATTGAAAATTGTCAGAGTGGGTTTAAAAAAAAATCTAGCTGTATATGCTATCTGCCAGAAGCACACTGAAGAATATATAACAGAAAGGATAAAAGGAAAATGATGGGAAGAGATATATGAGGCCATGAAGAAGTGTGTTGTAGCTATATTCACTGTTGGAAAAAATAAAATTAAGACAAAAAGCTTAATTAAAGAGTGGTCTTATATAATGATAAAAGGATGAATTTATCAGGAAGCTGTAATAATTCTAAGCTTGTTAGCATTTAATGACAAAGTCTATAAAACCAAAATTGGCAAAATTTCAAGAAGAGACTGACAAAGCCACAGCCACAGTAGAGATTTGAACACATCTCTCTCCGTCATTTATAAATCAAGCAGACAACATATTAGAAAGTACAGTGTATGTGACTAAAACAAGCTTGATCTAATGGAGATTATATATGAATAAAATGAATATATGAATATGTATCATGGATATGAATTATTGATTCATATATATATGAAATAGATGATATCAACATTTATGATAATAGATGTACCTGTATCCAACAATTCCTACTGAATTAATAGGAAATGTTTACAAAAATGGACCATGTAGAAGGATAGAAAGAATTCACAGAATCCCAAAATATCAGTATTATGGATATACCTTCTCTGACCATAATGTAAAAAATATCAATAACCAAGGGCTAGTCTTTCCCCCCAAAAAATATGCATTTGAAAGCATATATATATTTATTTTATTTTATTTATTTATTTTTGAGAAGGAGTTTTGCTCTTATTGCCCAGGCTGGAGTGCAATGGTGCGTGTTCAGCTCACTACAACCTCTGCCTCCCGGGTTAAAGCAATTCTCCTTCCTCAGCCTCCAGAGTAGCTGGGATTACAGGCACGCACCAGCTCACCTGGCTAATTTTTGTTTGAGATGGGGTTTCACCATGTTGGCCAGGATGGACTTGAACTTCTGACCTCAGGTGATCCATCCACCTCGGCCTCCCAAAGTGCTGGGACTACAGGTGTGAGCCACCAAGCCCAGCACATTAAAAAATATAAATAAGCATACTTTTCAGCAATTCCCAAGCCAAAATATATAATTGATATTAGAAAATCAGAACAAAATGGCTAGGTGCAGTGGCTCATGCCTGTAATCCCAGCACTTTGGGAGTCTGAGGCGGGTGGATTACCTGAGGTCAAGAGTTCAGGACCAGCCTGGCCAACATGGTGAAACCCCAGGCATCTTAGAGGGTGCCAATAATCTGAGCTACTCAGGAGGCTGAGACAGAATTGCTTGAACCGGGGAGGTGGAGGTTGCAGGGAGCCAAGATTGTGCCACTGCATTCCAGCCTGGGCGACAAGTGCGAAAATCTGTCTAAAAAAAAAAAAAGAAAATCAGAACAAAATGAAATTAAAATACTACTTATCAAGAATTAAGATAACAGGTGTGTGCCTGTAGTCTCAACTACTCGGGAGGCTGAGGCAGGAGGATGGTTTGAGCCCAGGAGTGGGAGAGTAGGAGACTGCAGTGAGCTATGATCCCACCAGTCAAGGCAACAGAGTGCAGTGGTGTTTACAGCTACTTGATCACAAGGAGCCACAGAGTTACCTGTTCCTTCTTCACTCTCACTATTTCACTTGACTAGCTTTAAAAAGTAAAAAATATATATATAAAAAAAGGAAAGCTTAAGGGACATAAGTAAAATGGTATTTGGAAATTTACAGGTTTATGAAGAAACACTGAAAATTAATAAGCATCCAGCTCAATTTAGAAGAAGAATCAGGCTAGGCACAGTGGCTCATGCCTGTAATCCCCGCACTTGGGGAGGCCGAGGCAGGTGGGTCATGAGGTCAGGAGTTTGAGACCAGCCTGACCAACATGTTAAAACCCCATCTCTACTAAAAATACAAAAATTAGGTGTGGTAGCACGCGCCTGTAATCCCAGCTACTCAGGAGGCTGAGGCAGGAGAATTGCTTGAACCCGGGAGGCGGAGGTTGCAGTGAGCCAAGATCGACCCATTGCACTCCAGCTTGGTGACAGATCAAGACTCTGTCTCAAAACAAAACAAAACACCAGAAAAAGAAAAAGAATCATAAAGAAATAAACCTAAGAACAGAATACGATAGAAAACAGAGATGATCAAAAAATGAAAAGCTGATTCTTTATACATTTGTATTCCTAGAAAAATAAAACTTAAATAAGAATCAAGATAAAATGGAGCCTAAATATACCTATAGATAGATATTCAATAACTAGAAGCAATAAAAACTCTACTCCCTGAAAATATACCAGATCCAGACAGTTTTATTATCAACTGATCCTCCAAGGATGCCTGCCTTCCACAAGCTGGTCTGGAGTCTGGGAGAGGGACTGCTCTGGGAAGGGGAAGTTGGACTTGCAGATGGAGGCTGGAGCACTGACCCAGTACACAGCAGGAGCACTGCCATGCATCAGGGCTGTGCCAAGGTCTTGGACACATCAGTGAACCAAACCGGCCAAGGTCTCTCTCCACTGGTTGCCTACATTTTGGCAGGGAAAGAAAGACACTAAACCACAAATAAGTGAGTCAGAGTATGCCAGAAGGCCACAGAAGGAAGGCAGGGGACCAGAGGGAGGGAGTGGAGCAGTGTGGAGCCAGGCAGGTCCACCTGAAAAAGGAAGGTGGAGGGGATGGCCTGAGAGCAAAGGGTCCTCTCCCCGACTAGGATGTGGCAGCCAAGGGAGGTGACGTTCCCGGTGAAGTCAAGTGGGACAGGACAGAAACGTGCCTGCAGGGTTAGAAGCACAGGGTCCTTGTATTGCCTTTGGGAACCTTTTCCAGGGAAATGGTCTCACAGGGTCTGTGGGCTGAGTGAGAGGGAGGGTAAGGTGTGGGTGAGAGGGGCGGGGGAGCAATGGTGGGAGGTCGGGATGGGACAGCTCTGAGTGCAGCTGAAGTGAGGCCAACAGCTCTGATAAGAGAGAAGCCAGTGGTTGGCAAACCCACCCGAGGTCCTGAAGGTGGGTGGGGACGTGAGCCCCCTTGCTGTAGAGTGTATTAGGACAGGAGGGCTGAGGCAGGGAGGGCCCTTGCAGTGGCCTCAGCCTGGGGGTGGCAGCAGGGCAGTGGGCTGTGGTCCATCCATGGGTTGGTTTGCCCCCCCACCCCTGTGTCCAGCACTATTCTGGGTGCTTTGCCCACATGAGCTCTCCCAGGCCTTGTGAGGCCTATTTGTGTCTAAATGTGTGTGGGGGCAGGTGGGGAAGAAGTGGGGATGGTGAGAAGGACGGATCTTTCCAGATCCTTTGGCCCTGTTGGAAGGAAGGGAAAGCTAGGGGCTGTGGTGTCCTGTAAATCCCCACCTTCCAGGTCAGAGACAGGAGAGAAGAGGGGATAGGGCTGGGCCCAGGGTGGCCCTGCCTGGCAAGTGGGGTCTGGTGGGCCTGAGGGTGGGTGCTCAGGAAGCGTGGGAAGGCCCTGGGGAACCTGGGGTTATTCTCAACAAAATAAGGGGCAAAGACACCCTGTGTCCCTTGGCTTCCTCTCCAGGAACCCATCCGGAGGACGTCATGTGTGTAAGTGCTTGTGGGTATTGTTATTTTTGCTGTTTGCCGGGGTGGCGGTGGAGCTGGGAAGTGACTCAGGCTTGGACTCTGTTCACGATGTGAGCATCACGCGTGCCAGGCACTGTGCAGAACCCAGGCTCAGGGCGGCACTGGGCAGGCATTCTGGTGTTGCCCTGGGCAGTGGGTCTTTGACCCAGTTGAGTCTGGGGACCATCAATTTGTTGGTTGCTGGTTGGCGAAGATGTGAGATTTTTCTCTTGAAAGGCTCAGTGGCCACAGCCCCAGTGCTGGCATGGGGTGGCTGGATTCACCTGGGCTGGTGGGTTGGAAGGAGGCTGGCGGGGGCCAGAGGTCCATTCTGGGGGTAGGGGGAGTGCCACCCAGGGGCTCTGGGTCCATCCAGCCAAGGGCAGACTTGTAGAGAGAGCCCAAAGGAGAGGGAGGAGGCCCAGGGCTGTGGAAGACCTGGCTGTGGAGACAGGTATGGCCCCATCCACCACGTTGCCCTGGCCAAAGTGGTGGTTGTGGTGGGAGGAATGGCAGGGAGGGTTAGGGTTAGTGCTGAAGGAGGGGTTGGGAGGGAGCTGGGGGCCTGGGTGACTGGGGAGGGGAGAGAGAGCAGCAGGAAGACGGTGGAGACAAGAGGTGGGCCGGGAAGCACTAGCTTCCTCTCTCCAGGGCTGGGCCACAGGAAATCCAGCCCTGGTGCCTTCCAAGGTGCTTCCTGCAGATAAGGGAGGGAGCTTCGAGGGCCCCTTCCTGCTCCCTGCTCCCGGGACCCCCATCCCTCCCATCCTGCCCCCTCCCCTGGGAGACCCTCAGCTGCACGGCTCAGACCAGGCCAATGGCCTTGGGAGGGGCCTGGGAGGTCTGTGATGCTGGGACCACAGTTCCTGGGCAGGCAGTAACCGTCCAGGCGAGGGAAGAACGCGGGACGCGACCCACACACCGCACTGGAGGCTCCGCTCTGCCGGGTCAGTGGCGTCCTGGGGAGGCCGGAGGAGCAAGCCAGGCTGGTCCCAGGGAAGAGAGGCCCTGCTCTGTGGTTGACCAGAGGCTGTTCTGAGGGCAGAGGGTTCATCAGAAACTCTGTATGGTGTCAGGGGTGCTCTTGGGTGGGCAGGTGGTGGTCGAGGTGGATCTGTGGGGGAGTGTCAAGCCCTGTTCTGTGTAAGTCTGGGTGTTTAGGATGGTCCAGGCTGTCAAAGGGAGGGGAGGGAGGTTTTTCTGCGTGTATGGGGGCCGGAGCAGTTCAAGGTTATTCCTGGGAGGCTCAGGCAAAATCCGTTTTGTGGGTGATCTGGGGCTGCTCTTGGAGAGGCTGGGAATTAGGGGCTGTTTTTCTCTTTAGGCAGAGGGGTTTCCTAGGCTGGGCTCTTCGGTGAACGTTCTCAAGCTCTGCCCTCAGGAGGCCAGCGGCTCTTCTTCCGGGATCTGGGGCTGCTGCGGGTGGGGGGCGCCAGGCAAAGTGGGTTGGGAGAGTTCTGTGGGAATCGGAGCTATTTCGATTTAGGGGCTGCTCTTGGGGGAACAGGGGCTCGCAGAGCTGGACAGTTTGGAGAGGCCGCTCAGGGCTGGGGGGCCCGGTGCGCCCCGATGGGGCGGCGGTGCCTGAGCTAGTTTCTTTACTGAGCTCCCCCCTCCTCCGCCCACTCATCACCCCCTCCCGCGTTGCCACGACAACGCGTAAAACTAAAATTCACTTCCCAGTCGCAGGTGGAGACTAGTAGCGCCCCCTCCCCTAGGCCGTTCCCCGTAGGTCGCGCCCCCATCCCGCCGTCGCTAAGGTGACGGGGAGGGGGCGACAAGCGAAGGGTCCAGGCCGGCCAGGGGACCTTGGGGGGAAGTCTGGAGCAAACTCCCCAAACTCCGCTGGGGTGGGGGAGCCGCCAGGGCGTGGTCAAAAGGGTTAATTCGGAGGGCCTCTCGCTGCGGCGGTGGGAACGGCCCCGGACCCTCTCGTTCTGGAGGTCCCCAGCCTCCGACCCCCAGGCCTGGGGCAGGGGTGGTCCCCGCCATCTCCTCCGGGCCCGGAGCTGGGGGATCGGTGGAGTGGGGGGAGAAACCGCCACCTCCGGAAATTAATTGTTTTTCTTTCCCCCTCTTGCCCTACCTCGGTCTTCCTGCCCCAACGCGGCCCCCACCCCAGCTCTGGGACCCCTTCCTCCGCCGCACCCTGCCCGGTGGTCCGGGGATGCCCGCCCGCTGCGGAAGGGCGGCGCGGCCCTCGCCGCTCAGCCACTCCCCCCCCGCCAAGGCCTAGGACTCCCCCCGCCCCCCGGAACAGCCCCCCAGCCCCCCGCCCCGGGGCCTGGCCCCCGCCCTCCTCACGAGCCTCCCACCCCAACCCGGGACCCCGCAAGCCGCCCCCACACACTGGCCCCGAGCCCTCCCGGCCCCCGCCTCCGGCGCAGCCCCCTCGCCACCCCCGCTTCCCTCCCGTCTCAGGCCCCCTCCCCCCGCCGCCCCCGCCCCCGGGGAAGGCAGGCGCCGAGCTGAGCCGGGGCCGATGCAGCTGAGCCGCGCCGCCGCCGCCGCCGCCGCCGCCCCAGCGGAGCCCCCGGAGCCGCTGTCCCCCGCGCCGGCCCCGGCCCCGGCCCCCCCCGGCCCCCTCCCGCGCAGTGCGGCCGACGGGGCTCCGGCGGGGGGGAAGGGGGGGCCGGGGCGCCGCGCGGAGTCCCCGGGCGCTCCGTTCCCCGGCGCGAGAGGCCCCGGCCCGGGCCCCGGCGCGGGGATGGACGGCCCCGGGGCCAGCGCCGTGGTCGTGCGCGTCGGCATCCCGGACCTGCAGCAGACGGTGAGCCCCGCCGCCCCGGGCCCGGCCATGCCCCTGCGCTCCCCGCCCGGGATCCCTCCGCCCCCGTCCCGCCGGGCGCCTCCCGGCGCCTGGGACCCCCGGCCCACGGCTACTCACCCCTCCCCCGCCGCCTCCGCCGGGACCCTCCCCATCGCCAGGGCGGGGCCCGAGGAAGCCCGGCCCCCGGGGCGGGGCCTGGACCGCAGTTCGCGGAGGCGCGGGGTCCTGGGCGCCGGCTCCCGAGCCCCGGACTCCTTTGGCGTTGGGGGGGCCCCGGAGCCCGGGACCCCGCGTGGAGCGGGCGGGCGGGTCGCGCTGCCCGAGTCTGAGCTTATGAGCCCGCCCCGCTGCAGAAGTGCCTCCGCCTGGACCCGACCGCGCCCGTGTGGGCCGCCAAGCAGCGCGTGCTCTGCGCCCTCAACCACAGCCTCCAGGACGCGCTCAACTATGGGCTTTTCCAGCCGCCCTCCCGGGGCCGCGCCGGCAAGTTCCTGGACGAGGAGCGGCTCCTGCAGGACTACCCGCCTAACCTGGACACGCCCCTGCCCTACCTGGAGGTGAGCGGCGGCGCGGGGCGAGCTGAGCAGCGCGCAGAGTAGACCCCCAAGCTCCGTGGCATGACCAGGGAAGGGCATGGCGGTGGGGAGCACAGGTGGGAGGGGCGAGGGCGGAGGCAGTGTGTGTGTGTGTGTGTGTGTGCGCAGTCAGGATGTACAGTGTGAGCGGTGTGCAGTGAGTGCAGTGAGTGCGGTGAGCATGTGTAGTGAGCGGGCACAGTGCGGTGTGTGTACACAATGTATGCAGTGAGCATGTACAGCGTGTGCAGCTAACACATGCAGCGTGTGCAGTGAGTGGTGTGCAGTGTGTGCCATGGCATGTGTAGTGAGCAGGCAGTGCAGTGTGTGTACACAATGTATGCAGTGAGCATGTACAGCGTGTGCAATGAGTGGCATGCAGTGTGTGCAGCATGTGCAGTGAGTGGCGTGCAATGTGTGCCATGGCATGTGTAGTGAGCGGGCACAGTGTGGTGTGTGTACACAATGTATGCAGTGAGCACGTACAGGGTGTGCAATGAGTGGCATGCAGTGTGTGCAGCATGTGCAGTGAGTGGTGTGCAGTGTGTGCCATGGCATGTGTAGTGAGCGGGCACAGTGCTGTGTGTGTACACAATGTATGCAGTGAGCATGTACAGCGTGTGCAGCTAACATATGCAGAGTGTGCAGTGAGTGGTGTGTAGTGTGTGCCATGGCATGTGTAGTGAGCGGGCAGTGCAGTGTGTGTACACAATGTATGCAGTGAACATGTACAGTGTGTGCAGCTAACACATGCAGCGTGTGCAGTGAGTGGTGTGCAGTGTGTGCCATGGCATGTGTAGTGAGCGGGCACAGTGCGGTGGGTGCGCACAATGTATGCAGTGAGCATGTACAGCGTGTGCAGCTAACACATGCAGTGTGTGCAGTGAATGGTGTGCAGTGCGTGCCGTGAGCATGTGTAGCAAGCGGGCACAGTGCAGTGGGTGCACACAATGCATGCAGTGAGCATGTACAGGGTGTGTAGTGAGTGTGTACAGGGTATGCGGTGAGTGGCATGCAGTGTGTGCAGTGAGTGTGTACAGGGTGTGCGGTGAGTGGCACACAGTGTGTACAGGGTGTGCAGTGAGTGTGTACAGGGTGTGCGGTGAGTGGCACACGGGGTGTACAGGGTGTGGTGAGTGGCACACGGTGTGTGCAGTGAGTGTGTACAGGGTGTGTGGTGAGTGGCATGCAGTGTGTGCAGTGAGTGTGTACAGGGTGTGTGGTGAGTGGCATGCAGTGTGTGCACGAGTGTGTACACTGCATGCAGTGAGCCATGTGTACAGCATTGCAGTTTGGGGCAGTGAGTATCGTGTGAGCAGCATTGTAATTGTGGCAAGCAACATGTGCAGTACACAGTGAGAAGTGTGCACGGTGTGTATAGTGTGTGCAGTGTGCCACACGTACAGTCAGATTGTGCAGTTTGAACAGTGTGTGCATTGAGCAGTGTGTGTGGTATCAGTGCATTGTTCTCCAGGGAGGAGTGTGAGCAGGAATGAGTGTCCGAGGGGTGTGTGGTGTGAGCAGGGCTGTTTGTGTGCATGTTTGTTCCTTTCTCCAAGCTGTGAAGTCTTGTGAAGGCCAACATAAGTCCCCTCCTTTGCTCACCCATGCATGGTGTGAAGATGTATTGAGTGCCCTGCCAGGCGTGGGGACACAGACTGGTTCGGTCCTGTGGAAGGTCTTGGAGTTTGGCAGGGTGGAGGGGGGCACCCAACTGCAATGAGCATTGAATAAAGATTTTGGGAGCTGAGCTCACAATTGGGCTGGTCTCCATGATGGCACGGGAAAGTGGGGTCAGTTCTACCTGGAAGGTGGAGGGGATGTCTAGGAAGGTAAGCCTGGAGTGAGGCCTTCAGAGAGGCGTGGGATTTTAGAGAATCCTGGGGATGGGAAGGAGACAGGATGCTGCAGGCTGCGGGCAGCTCGCACGTGCCTTCCACCACGCTGCATGATGCCTGGGTGTGGTGGGTGCATGGCAGCTGTTAGCTCTGTCCTCCATGGTAGTATGTGCGTCTGGGTGTGTGTGGCACTGGGTTGTGCTGCACTGATGGTGTGTACAGGAAGGCAATGAGGGGTGCATTGTGGCCAGCATGAGTGGGACAGGGTTTGTGTGTGGACTCCCTTGCTTAGCCGGAATGGGGGTGTTTTCTTTACCTTTTCTTTATCTGAGCAGTTTCGATACAAGCGGCGAGTTTATGCCCAGAACCTCATCGATGATAAGCAGTTCGCAAAGCTTCACACAAAGGTAAAGGGTCATGGCGAGGTGGGGCTCCTGAGGTTCCCTCCTTCCTCTCTGTGGCTGCTGTCCCCCATTCCAGCTTGGGGCTGACCACAGTCCCCCCAGCTTCAGCTCAGTCTATTTCCTCTACCATTAGGGGCCCAGAGACAGTGCTGGGTGTGGCTTGGAGGGCTGGGCACAGATTCCAGGCACCATGGCTGGGGGACAGGTGGCCCAGTGGTGTGTTCCAGTTAGATCAGACTCTTAACGACCCCCTGGCTTAGGGGCTGCAGTGTCCTGTGAGAAGCTGGGTGGGAGAGAGAATGGACAAGCATCTGACATGATGGCTATCGGGACAAGGCACCCAGCACTGAGTGGTCAGCCAGTGCTGGGCGTTTGTAATGAGACCTCTCATTAATCCTCTTCTGGAGGGACTAGTAGAACCCCATCTGGCACATGGGGACACAGCGTGCCAGATAAGCTAAGTCACTTGTTCACAACTTGGTAGACAGTGAAGCTGGGGCTGAACCCAGGTCTGTCTGATTCCAGGCCCAGTCCCCAAGCATACCTGTGAGGTGTCTTTACTGCTGGGTGCCACCTCCAGCTGGGCCTGACCCCAAATGCTGTTGGGGGGCACCTTTCTACCACTTCTGAATGTCGGAGGGGCAGTGTGGGTGCCACAGCCCCTCCCCATGGGCTCCCACCCCAAATTCATGGGCAGGCAGGCACTTGCTTGGGGGGATACTTTATGGACGGGCTCTGGAGCTTAGGAGAGGGATCAGAACACTGTCATCCCTGTGCCCTAATGGTCCCGTCAGTGACCTTGGAGCCTTGGGCTTCTGTGCCAAGACTTTTCTGTTGTCCCTGGGCAGGTGTTGGTCAATGCCTTGGCACTGTGGCTGGGCAGAGGCCACAGGGGAAAATTCCCCCTCTCCCTCTGCTGGCCCTCACTCGACCCTGTCAGCCTGGGTCCCTCCCCCATGACCACGTCTCCCTCCAGATCTCTCCGCAGTGACCAACAAGACATGAATGACTATCTCTTCAGTGGGTCTCGTTTGCTTTTGGGATGAGCTTAAACTTCTCACACAGCCCCATGTTCCTGCCTCCCTGTAGTGAGCACTTCCTTCCCTGTCACTGCCTGGCCCACCTGAGGAGGTCACCTCCCAGGGCAGGGGTGCCTGTGGTGCCTTCCCCTATTTCTGATGTACATGGAGGGTTTATAGAAGGGCCTGGGTCTTTGACCAGGGGATCTGCGTTGTGTGTGGTGTCTGTAGTGCCAGCTGGGCAAGTGTGGTCTTGTGGGGTGAGTGAATAAACGGGGTGAGTGAGTACAAGGTCATCAAAGTCACGTCACAGGAGGGGTCCCTGGGGTGGGGGTGTGCTGTGGGGTGAGCTGGAGAGGAAGATGGGCTGGAGAAGGAGCAGGTCATCTCAGGGTGCTGAGGATTCAGGGCCGCTGTGGGGCTGGTTCCCGCCTGGGTAGACTTTGGGCTTTTCCAGGCCAGGCAGGTTGGGACAGCAGGGCTGGAGACACAGGGCAGGGCAGTGACTGAGCCTGGAGTGAGGGACTTGCCTCGGGCATGACCAGGGTGACCTGTCTTTGGTGAGGGGCTACTTGGGTGCAGGCTGGTGGTCATGGCTGGTTTGGCTCTCTGGATACAAGGAAGGGCTTTGAGCCGTGCCTGGGCCCAGCCAAGTGGGAATTGGGGCCGTGGTGGGAGCACAGGGCTGTGGGTGACAATGGTGGTGTCAGGTGACAGATCAGACTGGTAGGGATGTGGCGGGGGATGCCTGAAGGTGGCCCGAGGCTTGCAGGAGGAAGGCGGGTGATGGTCAGATGACAGAGGCCTTGGTGCCAGGCTGACTGGCGGCTGGTGTTCCAGGCGAACCTGAAGAAGTTCATGGACTATGTCCAGCTGCATAGCACGGACAAGGTGGCCCGCCTGCTGGACAAGGGGCTGGACCCCAACTTCCATGACCCTGACTCAGGAGGTGAGGAGCAGAGTAGGGAGGGGCATGGCCTCTGAGTGGCTGGGAGCCTGACCCTCATCTGTCTCTGAATCCAGAGTGCCCCCTGAGCCTTGCAGCACAGCTGGACAATGCCACGGACCTGCTGAAGGTGCTGAAGAACGGCGGTGCCCACCTGGACTTTCGCACTCGTGATGGGCTCACTGCTGTGCACTGTGCCACCCGCCAGCGGAATGCGGCGGCATTGACGGTCAGTGAGAGCAGGCCCTGGCCTGGAGGGGCTCCCGCCTGGTGGTGGGGCTGGGGGCTGCTGTGCCTGGTATGGATACTGAGGCTGCTCACCCTCAGACCCTGCTGGACCTGGGGGCTTCACCTGACTACAAAGACAGCCGCGGCTTGACACCCCTCTACCACAGTGCCCTGGGGGGTGGGGACGCCCTCTGCTGTGAGCTGCTTCTCCACGACCATGCTCAGCTTGGGACCACCGACGAGAATGGCTGGCAAGAGATCCACCAGGTGTGCAGGGAGCTGAGGTGGGGTCCTGACCTCTGTGTGCTGGGTGGGGGGTCCTGGGCTCTGTCTGTAGGGGTGGGGGCTGTAGCCTGTGGGTAACACCCCCGAGGGGCACCAAGGAAACTGTGCAGACCCCAGGCACAATCAGTGCCTTAAGTATAACTCACTGCTTACTTATGTCTAGCTTATATATATAATCATACTTAGTCCTGTATAATTTTTCTATATAATCATATAATGACTTATTGCTTGCTATACTAGCTTATATATCTAGCATACTTAGTTCTGTATAATATTTCTATATAATCATATAGGTATTGTAGTCAGAGCTGTACCAACACATTTACTGCTGACTTATAGAATCCTTCTATATAACCATATAGTAGTTTGTGGTAGGAGGAATGCCTACAGCAGTCACAGAACAGAAGCAGCACATGGGAAAACAGCCAGACCAGGACAAGAACCAAAGACCCAGGCGGTGGCGTCCCTGCCCGAAAGGGCATACGCTGCATGGCAGGCTTGGAGCAAGAGCCTCTCCTCCTGAGAAAGGAGCTGTAGTACCTTGCATCCAGTTCCTGTGGAAAGTAGGCCTCAGGCCTGAGATCCTGGAAGTAACTGAGGGAGAAGAACCCCTCTGGTGTGGCCAGTCATGGAGGCTGTACACCCCGTCAGTCTTTTCTCGCTTCTGTGCTAGCTCAAATCATCCTCCCATAAATATCTTAAGAGAAGAGCACAAGTCTGTCAGCTCCCACTGCATTGGCTTACAGTATCCTTCTATTTGAAATCCTTTGAAGTCTCCAGCCCCCAGATAAGAAGTGTTGCTCACGATACCTGTTGCACACAGCCCACCTCCTTGCCTCAGTGACCTAATGGGGGTGGACCCCTTTTCTGTACACGACCCTCTACTACTGCGCATGGCATGGCCCCCTACTGCACACGGCCCATCTCTCTGCCCCGGTGACATAATGGGGTGGCCCCGTCGCTTGTGACTCACGTGATTATATGCCCTATTGCTAAGCCTATAGATGATGACCTCACTTACGACCCCACCCCCGCTTGTATCTAATACATACAGATGCTTCTGGGCATCTGGGGCCTCGCCAGTCTCCACTCATAGGTGGCTTGGCCCCCTGAGTCCAGCTGCTCTTCACCAGTTCTTCAGTGGCCTGTCTCTTTACTTCTCGGATCCTGCACCTCAGCGCAGCATAAGGGACACCCCACAACCCTGTGGGGCCCTACAGCCCTACACTAGCCTCTGCCCAGGGACCCTGCAGCACCTTTCTCTTCCCCTAGGCCTGCCGCTTCGGGCACGTGCAGCACCTGGAGCACCTGCTGTTCTACGGGGCAGACATGGGGGCCCAGAACGCCTCAGGGAACACAGCCCTGCACATCTGTGCCCTCTACAACCAGGTGTGACTGCGTGTGCTGCACATGTGTGCACTGGGGAGTGTGGATGTACTTGTCTGTACTGGGGGTGTACGTGTGTGTGCACACAGGTGATCCTGTACCGTGGTTGTGTGTGTGCCTGCCTGTGTGCCCTGTGCATACATGTGCTCTGGGTTCTGCAGAGAGTTGTGGTCACAGCACAGCCTCATAGGCCTACGTATGCACCTTTGTTCTCTGAACACATGTGCTTCACACGTGTGCACGTGTGTTCTGAATAACCAGGTATGAATTGGGTACATCTAGGCCCCCTGGGCCAGGTGATCCCTGGACATGTATACCTACCTGCTTGTCCCTGTGCCACTCAGGTATACATTGAGTGCATAGGTGTGAGTCCATGTGTGTGTGAGCCTGTGCCCTACATGCACCATGTGTGTGTTCCTGTGTGCACATGTGCTATTGTGCTCGGATAGTCTCTCCAGCCACCCAGCTGTGACCCCCTCTTCCCCCCAACAGGAGAGCTGTGCTCGTGTCCTGCTCTTCCGTGGAGCCAACAGGGATGTGCGCAACTACAACAGCCAGACGGCCTTCCAGGTACAGCGGGGGCTTACGGGAGCGAAAGGCTGCCCCCGAGGTGTCTGTCTCCGGGGCGTGTGACTTCACTTCTCTGAACCTTGGTTCTTCCCTGGAAGGCCCTAAGGGAGCACCTCTCCCGGGACTGCTACAGAAGGAGGTGGTGGGGGGCAAGCCCAGCACGTGAGGAGGTGCTTGGTGCCGATGTTCCCTTCATCCCCCTGCCAGGGAGAGAGGAGGGTCGGAAGGGCTCTGGGGGCAGGGGGATGGGGAGGATGAGAAGACTGGGATGGCAGCTGTGGGTCTGACCGCACCCCCCAGCCACTGAGAGACCAGCAGGGGTGCAGAAGCTGAACTGGAGAGGGGGTGTGGTCCCAGCTGCTGATATAATTCGGGAGGTTTCTGAACCCTTTCTCTGGCCAGGTCGGTTGGCACTGATAACCAGGTGGATGTGGTCTCTGTGACTTGGAGTTTGTTAGGAAGTCACAGGAATATCGTGGGGGTTTGTGGCCCAGGAAAGGAGCCAGAACTCTATTTTCAATAGGAGTGAGGTGCAGGAAGAGTCGTCAGGCTGCTGAGGTGTGTGGTCATGGACAGGGAAGGCAGCAGTGGGCTGCCAGATGGGTTTGGGCACATCAGGAAGCAGATACTCCAGAACCTGTTGGAAGACTGGATGCAGGGTCACGGGAAGAGGGGATGAGCTTGGATGCAGGGTCATGGAAAGGGGAGAGTGAACTTAGTGGCTTGCGGGGCCTTGGCTGAGACTAGAAACATGGCGAACACGGCTGCATGTTGGGACAGACCAATGAGCCCATTTGCTTGGGACTGCTGGTTTTAGCTCGGAATTTCTCCTGTCTGTTAGCCCCTCGGTCCCAGGCAGATGGCAGGTTACTCTAGTTACAGTACATGCTTGTGGCGTTCCAGTTACAGAAGTGTGTGTCAATAGAGAAGAGGAATGGGCTGGGGTCTCTGGGGCCCCCAACCAAGGAAGACTCCACACAGGAGCTCGAGAAGGAGCAGCTGGGGCTGGCTGGGGAGGCAAGGCTGGCACTGCTCAGCCCCCTCCCTGTCCCTCCACACCTTGACCCCCACTTTCCCTCAGGTGGCCATCATCGCAGGGAACTTTGAGCTTGCAGAGGTCATCAAGACCCACAAAGACTCGGATGTTGGTGAGTTCTGCCCACCTGGGTGTTCCTGTTGAATGTAGATTCATGTGGTTTTCTGGGGCCCAGCAGACATGGGGGTCAGTGGTGATGTAATAAAGGGGCCCCACACCCCACATCTAGTCTGTGTGGCCAGTGATCTCTGGGTGGCCACTGTGGGCATGAGGAACAGGTCAAGGGAAGGGCCTGTGTTGAGTGGATGCTGGTTTTGGTCTGGGAGAGGAGCATGGTGAAGTTTGGGCTGTGGGCTGGGGCTAGCATTGGGCTTAGGGGGCAGCGTAGGTTGAGAGTGGGGTTGAAGTTAGGGTCAGAGTCCCTGTTTCCCATTAAATCCTAGGAAGGGCCAGCAGGAGACATGAGGATGGTGGGTTTGACTTCACCCTGGAGCAAGAGTGAGTCTAGGTAGTCCATAGCAAGCTGTCAACATGAAAAGATCACAAATGACACGTAAAGAAAACAAAGCAGTGATGAGAAAGCAGAATGGGGCTGGGAATAGTGCCATAGCCGTCCTCAGGGCAAGAGCTCTGGGCCCCCTGCTACCTTCATGTAGAGGAAAGCCTGGTGTGTGTGCGACTCACAGTCCTGGAAGGAAAACCAGGAGACACACATGTGGCCTCAGCTGGGACACCCGAGCCTCTGGGAGGTCTGTAGTGGGTGTGGTGCTAGGCTGGGACCATCCTGTTGTGGCTGCCAGAAAGGGTAGGCTCCAGTCTGGGAGGGTTGCTGCTGGCCAGAGGCTCCTTCCAGCCACCTGGCTGCACAGGAGCTCCGTTGCTGATCCCTCCATGTCCTGGGTGGGCCGGGCTTTTCTGCCTGTGCCTCTCTCTGGAACATGGACTCCCAGGATCCCCTTCCTGCCACGCGTCTGTGCTTGCAGGTGTCCTCAGTTTTTGTTTTTGTTTTAATTTGAAGTGACAGTGAGGCAGCAAATGTTTGGGGCAGTTGTAAGGGTTGGAATCTCACTTGGTTCTAATGTGAGGTTATGGTCATGGCTGGAGTTTAATTTTGGACTGAGGTTAAGATGAAAGCCAGGTTCATGTTTAAGGGTCCTCCTTCTGCAGAGTTCCCCCTGAACATCCCCCTGTAAGGCTTGGTTTTGAGTCCCTCCACCCCAAGCTGTGTCAGGGCCACCTTAACAGTTGAACCACCTGAGGCTGTGGCAGACCCTCAGTGCCACAGCTGCTCTTATGGCCATTGCAGGGAAGTATGTGTTGAGTAAGTGACTGGGCCAGTGGGATGGGTAGGGTCGGAGTCCAGGGTCAGGTCAGGGGAGAACTGTGGTAAGGTTTGGGGTTTGCATAAGGGGCGAGGGATAAGTTATTGCTGATTTGAGCTGCGGAATGTTTTGGAGGTGGCCCTTAGCCTTGGAGGAGCCTGGTCTGTGCCTGTGTGAGGCATTCTTTTCTGCCTGCAGTTGGCTAACCGTGAGAAAGCTCAGGGCCTCTGCACCTCAGCTTCTCTAGAGTGAAACATGGTCTCTTACAGTCATTTGCATCTCCCTTCTCCCTGTGGCCTCCTGCGGCATTTGATTCTGGGTGGGGCTGGACTCTGGCTGGTGGCCTTGGTTTAGTGGCTTGGAGGGAGGGCGGGAAGACCTCATCTGCCCCTCATCTGTGTGCTGTGGACAGATAGCCCAGGGCTCTTGGGATCACCATGGTTGTGACTTCCTGGCCATCCAACTCAGGTGTGCTTTCTTGGTTGGGGTTAGACACACCGTCCCTGAGTGGTGAGGAACGGGCACCTGTGTCGGTTTGTCCTGATGTGGTCATTGGCTCCAGGGGCCAACAACAGCCTTCCCTGCTCAGCTGTCACACAGAGACACGAGAGGGGCACCGCCAGATTTTCTGAGTACAGGCAACGTGTTTGTCAGGATTTCATACAAGCCCCTTATTGCAATTTGCCCTCTCAACAACTCCCCAAGGAGTGATTATTAGACTGTTTTACAGAGAAGGAAACTGAGGCACAAGGAGGTTAATTCAGACCTGATTGATTCACAGTCTGTGCTTTTACTCTCATGCCATCCGTACACATTTGCTCCAGGGATGTGACAGTCATGGCTTGCCACGTCCTACCCCCACTGGGGTCCCAGGGAGGGGCCTGTACACAGAAGAGGAGCTGGAAGGAGGTGCTGCCTTTTCTGACGGGAAGGTCCCACCCAGCAGGATGTGGTAGACTGGGGCCTGTGTCCACCCTTCTTGGGACAGGGTACCTTGCTGCCTCTTGATAGCCCTGCATGCCCCCTCCAGACTGACAGGCCGCGGGTGGGGTCCCTGGCCTGGGGGTGGAATTGGTATCCCACAGTGCTTTTGATGAGTCCCTTGGGGAAATGCTTCTCCAGGGTGGTATCATGCCCAGGAGAACACAGCTGTGCCTGGGGGTGTGTGCATGAGAGACGGTAAGAGACAACGTGGACCCCAAGAGTGGCCCGAGGTGACAGAGGCAAGGAAGCAGAGATCATTCCCAGGCCAGAATGATTCAGTAGCATTTTGTATATTTACAGTGTTGTGCAGCCAAGTCTACTGAATTCCAAAACATTTTCATCACCACAAAAGACGACCCTGGATACATTAAGCAATAATTCTGCATTAATTACCCTCTCCCTCCAACTCTGTCAGCCGTTAACACGCTTTCTGTCTCTGTGGATTATGGATTTACCTATTCTTGGTATTTCACGTAAATGGAATCATATAATATGTGATACTTAGTGTCTGGCTTCCTTTGCTCAACGTGTTTTTGAGCGTCTTCTGCCTTGTAGGATATATCACTTCATTCCGTCTTATGGCTGAATACTATTTCATTGTTGGGATAAATGACATTTTGTTTATGCATTCATCTGTCAATGGAAAGGTGGGTTGTTTCTACCTTTTACCATTTTGAACATTGCTGCTCTGAACACGTGTGTACGTGTATTTGTTTGAATACCTATTTTCAATATCTTAGGTATATACCTAGGAATGGAATTTTGGAGTCATATGATAATTCTATGTTTAACTTTTTGAGGAATCGCCAAACTGTTTTCCACCATTTTGCATTCTCACCAGTGATGTATGAGGCTTCCAATTTTTTCACATCTTCACCAACAGTTGTTACTATTCTTTTTTTTTTTTTGACTATAGTCACCCTAGTAAGTGTGAAGTAGGATTTCATTGTGGTTTTGACTTGTATTTCCCTAGTGACTAATGATGTTGTGCCTCTTCTCATGTGCTTATTGGCCATTTGTGTATCTTCTTTGGAGAAAAGTCAAGTCCTCTGTCCATTTTAAAATTGGGTGGTTTATTTTTGTTGTTGTTGAGTTGTAAGGATTCTTTATATATTCTGAGTTCTAAACTTGTATGAAATATGTGATTTTAAAATATTTTTTTCTGTAGCATAGGAGATCCTTGTTCCTTTTTTTTTTTTTTTTTTTTTTGAGGCAGAGTCTTGCTCTGCTCTGTGACCCAGACTGGAGTGCAGTGACACGATCTTGGCTCCCTGCAACCTCCACTTCCTGGGTTCTACCAATTCTCTTGCCTTAGCTTCCCGAGTAGCTGTGACTACAGGCATGTGGCACCACGCCCAGCTAATTTTTTTGTATTTTTAGTAGAGATGTGTTAGCCAGGGTGGTCTTAATCTCCTGACCTCGTGATCTGTCCACCTCGGCTTCCCAGAGTGCTGGGATTACAGGTGTGAGCCACCACGCTCAGCCCCTTGTTACTTTTTGATAATGCCCTTTAACGTACAAGAATTTTTAATTTTGATAAATTCAATGTATCTATTTTTTTCTTTTGTTGTTCATGCTTTTGGTGTCATAGCTAAGAGTCTGTTGCCAAATCTAAGGTCACGAGGTCTACCTTCTTTGTTTTCTTCTAAAAATATTACGGTTTTTACTCATATTTAGGTCACAGATCCATTTTAAGTTAACTTTTGTTAATGGTATGAGGTAGGGTGCCATCTTCATTCTTTTGCATATGATTATCCAATTGTCCAGCACCATTTATTGAAGACACTATTCTTTTCCCATTGAATGGTCTTGGCACCCTTATTGAAAATCAGTTGATCCTAGATATGTGGGTTTCTTTTGACTCTCAATTCTTTTTTTTTTTTTTGAGATAGAGTCTTGCTCTGTCACCCAGGCTGGAGTGCAGTCGTGCGATCTTGGCTCACTGCAATCTCTGCCTCGTGGGTTCAAGTGATTCTCCTGGCTCAGCTTCCCGAGTAGCTGGGATTATAGGCGCATGCCACCACACGTGGCTAATTTTTGTATTTTTAGTAGAGATGGCGTTTCACCATGTTGGCCAGGATGGCCTTGGCCTTGTGATTCTCCTGCCTCGGCCTCCAAAGTGCTGGGATTACAGGCGTGAGTCACCGCGGCCGGCCTGGACTCTAAATTCTATCCCAGTGGTTTACATGTCTGTTCTTACACCAGTACCACATGGTTTTGATTACTGAAGCTTTGTAGTTACTTTTTATGTTTTTTTGGAGATGGAGTTTCACTCGTGTCACACAGGGTGGAGTGCAATGACGCGATCTTGGCTCACTGCAACCTCCGCCTCCCAGGTTAAAGCGATTCTCCTGCCTCAGTCTTCTGAGTTGCTGGGATTACAGGTGTACACTACCATGCCCAGCTAATTTTTGCATTATTAGTAGAGATGGGTTTTACCATGTTGGCCAGGCTGGTCTCAAACTCCTGACGTCAGGTAATCCACCCACCTCGGTCTCCCGAAGTGCTGGGATTACAGGCATGAGCCACTGCGCCCGGTGTTTAGTAACTTGAATTCAGGAGGTTTGAGTGCTTCAACTTTGTTCTTCTGTTTTGTTATTGTTTTGGCTAATCAGGGCACCTTGCAATTCCATGTAGATTTGAACATTGCTTTCCTATTTGTAAAAAAAGGGACATTGGAATTTTGCGTTGAATCTGTCGTCACTCTGGGTGACATTAACATTTTAACACTATTGTCTTCCAATTAATGAACATGGGATGTCCTTTTTTTAATTTAGGTAATCTCTAAGCAGTGTCTTGTCATTTTCAGTATACAGATCTTTTTATTTCCTTAGTTAAATTTATTCTTGAGTATTTTCTTCTTTTGGATGCTATTATAGGTGAAATTATTTGCTTAATTTCTTTTTTGGATTGTTCATTGCTGGTGTATAAAAACAAGTGATTTTTGTGTGCTGATCTTGTGCCCTACAACTTTGCTGAATTTGTTTATTAGCTCTAGTAGCTCTTTCGGTGTATTCTTTGGGATTTTCTATATATAGGATCATGCCATCTGCAAATAGAGATACTTTTACTTCTTCCTTCCCAGTTTGGGTGCCTTTTAAAAATTTTATTTTTGCGTGTCTAGAACTTCCAGTACAATGTTGAATACCAGTAGTGAAAGCAGGCATCTTTGCTTTGTTCGTGATTTTAGGGGGAAAGCATTCCATCTTTTACCATTGCATGTGATGTTATCTATGCGTGTTTTTTCTTTGTGTGTTTTTTTAATATGGAATGCTTCATGAATTTGCATTTCATCCTTGTGCAGGGGCCATGCTAATCTTCTCTGTATCATTCCAAGTTTAGTGTATGTGCTGCTGAAGCAAGCACTATGGATTTTTAATAACTGTCCTTTATCATGTTGAGGAAGTTACCAGTCTCTGTTACTAGTTTTCTGAGTGTTTTTATAATGAAAGCATGTTGGATTATGGCAAATGCTTTTTCTGCATCAATTGAAATGATCATCTTTTTTTTCCCCTTTTGTTCTATTAATATGATGTATTATATTGATTACATTGGTCTGTAGATTTCTTTTTTTGTAATGCCCTTATCTGGATTTGGTATCAGGATAATATTGGCCTCATGAAATGAGGGAGTGTTCCTTCTTCTATTTTTTGGAAGAGTTTGAGAAGAATTTGTGTCAATTCTTTGAATTTCTGGTACAGTGCACTAGTGATGCCATCTGGTGGTGGACTTTTCTTTGTTGGGAGGTTTGTGGTTACTGATTCAATCTCTGCTTATTATAGGTCTGTTTAAATTTTCTGTTTCTTCTTGAGTCAGTTTTGGTAATTTGTGTTTTTCTAGAAATTTGTCCACCTCATGTAGCTTTTCTAATTGTTGGCATATAATTGTTCATAGTATTATCTCATATTCCTTCTTAACTTCTGTAATACTGGTAGTAAGACCCCAGATTTCATTTGTGATTTTAGTTATTTCTGCCCGTCTTCTTTCCTTACTAGTCAGTCTAGTAAAGGTTGGTCAATTATGTTCATTTTATCAAAGAAACAACCTTGTTTTTTTTTTATTCTCCACTGTTTTTCTATTTTGTTTCTCTCTGCTTTAATCTTAACTGTCTCCTTCCTTCTGCTAGCTTTCCTTTGTTTTGCTAGTCTGGTTTGCTCTTTCCGTAGTTCCTCCCTCCCTCTCTCCCTGGTTTACTCTTTCTCTAGTTTCCCCTCCCTCTCTCCCTTCCTTCCCCGTTCTTTCTCTAGTTTCTTCTTTTCTTTTTCTTTTTTTCTTTTTTTTTTTTGGAGATGGAGTTTCGCTCTTGTTGCCCGGCTGGAGTGCAACGGTGCGATCTTGGCTCACTGCAGCCTCCACCTTCCGGGTTCAAGCAATTCTCCTGCCTCAGCCTCCTGAGTAACTGGGATTACAGGCATGTGCCACCATACCCGGCTAATTTTGTGTTTTTAGTAGAGATGGGGTTTCTCCATGTTGGTCAGGCTGGTCTCAAACTCCTGACCTCAGGTGATCTGCCCGCCTTGGTCTCCCAAAGTGCTGGGATTACAGGTGTGAGCCACTGCAACTGGCCTTTTCTTTTCTTTCATTTGTTCATTCATACAGACAAGGTCTTACTATGTTGCCCAGGCTGGTCTTGAACTCCTGGGCTCAAGTGATCCTCTTGCCTTGGCCTCCCACAGTGCTGGGATTACAGGCATGAGCCACTGATCCTGGCCATCTCTTGTTTATTAAGATGTATAATTAGGTTATTGATTTAAGATTGTTCTCCTTTTTAAAAGTAAGTGTTAACAGCTATGCATTTCCCTTACCTTTGCTCTATATGTTATATTTTTGTTCTCATTTATCTTAAAGTGTTTTCTAATTTTCCTTATGATTTTTTTTCTTTCTTCTTTTTTTTTAGAGATAGGCTCTCATTCTATGGCCCAGGCTGAGTGCCCTGGCTTGATCATAGCTCACTGCAGCCTCAACCTCCTGGTTTCCAGTCATCCTCTGACCTCAGCTTCCTGGAACTACAGGGTACACCACCACACCTGGCTATTTTTTTCTATTTTTTAAAATAGAGATGGGGGTCTCACTATGCTGTCCAGGCTGGTCTCAAACTCCTGGCTTCAAGTGATCCTCCTGCCTTGACCTCTCAAAGTACTGGGATTACAGGTTTGAGCCACCATGCCTAGCCTGATTTCTTTTTTGACACATTGGTTGTTTAGGAGTATGGTGTTTAATTTCCACATATTTGTGAATTTTCCAGTTTTTTTTCACTTCTGGATTTCTAGCTTCGTTTTATTGTGATTGAAAAGATATTTTGTTTAAAACTTTATTGAGACTTGTTTTGAGGCCATACGGTCTGTCCTAGAGAATGTTCCATGTGTACTTGAGAAGAATTCGTGACTATATTCTGCTCTTGTTGGGCAGCATGTTCTGTATGTATCATTAGGTCTAATGGTTTCAGTCTTCTGTGTCCTAATTGATCTTCAGATGTTCTACCCATTATTGTAAGTAAGGTATTAAAGTCTTTTACTAGTATTGTGAAACTATTTCTCTCTTAAATTGTGTTGTTTGTATCATATTTTGATGTTCTGTTGTTTGGTGTGTATATGTTAATAATTGTTAATCAACATATGTCCTTCTCTGTCTCTTGTTACAGTTTTTATCTTAAAGTCTATTTTGTATGACATTAATTGAGCCACTCAGCTGTCTTTTGGTTACTATTTACATGAGATCTCTCTCTTTTTTTTTTTTTTTTTTGAGATGGGGTCTTGCTCTGTTGCCCAGGCTGGAGTGCAATGGCATGGTCTTGACTCACTGCAACCTCTGCCTCCCGGGTTCAAGCAATTCTCCTGCCTCAGCCTCCTGAGTAGCTAAGATTACAGGTGCCTGCCACCATGCCCAGCTAATTTTTGTATTTTTAGTAGAGACAGAGTTTCACCATGCTTGCCAGGCTGGTCTCAAACTCCTGACCTCGTGATCTACCCGCCTCGGCCTCCCGAAGTGCTGGGATTACAGTTGTGAGCCACTGCCCCCGGCTGAGATCACTTTTTTTATCCTTTCACTTTCAACATATTTGTGTCTTTGAACTTAAAGTGATTATTTTGTAAGTAGCATGTAGTTGGGTCATATTTTTTAATTGCCATCTGCTTTTTAAGTAAAATTCTATTGGAACACAAACTCACCTATTTGCTTATATGTTGTTTGTGGTGGTTTTCATGCTGTGGTGGCAGAGTTGAGTCATTACAACATGGACTATATAGCTTGCAAAGCTTTAAGTCGTTACTGTCCAATTCTTTACAGAAAAGGTTTGCTGATCCCCGGTCTACAATGTCTTTTATAGTTTCCCTGGTTATAGTTAACTGCAAATGGTGCTGTTCAGCAGTAGTCTGGTGATATTTGTCACATGTAGCCTGTTTTGTCTCTCCTGAAGCTTGTAAAATGCAGTTCTTAGAGCATATCTCAGCATCCTCAAGGCCTCATTTGGCTGAGAGAAGCAAGCTTCTACCTCTGAAGCTAGAGTGAGAGGCAATTTGACTGGGATGTGGCCCCTCAGCGGTAGCTTCATTCGTAGGGTGGCCGACCAACTCTTTTGGTTTCCCTGGAACCAAGGCAGTTTCTGGAATATAGGATTTAGTTTTAAAATTTGGAAAGCCTGGGCAAACTGGACAAGTTGGTCACCCAGTTGCCTGTTCAGAGTCTTAACTGTGCCTCCTTACCCCAGTACCATTCAGGGAAACGCCCAGCTATGCAAAGCGGCGGCGACTGGCTGGCCCCAGCGGCTTGGCATCCCCTCGGCCTCTTCAGCGCTCAGCCAGCGATATCAACCTGAAGGGGGAGGCGCAGCCTGCAGCTTCTCCTGGACCCTCGCTGAGAAGCCTCCCCCACCAGCTGCTGCTCCAGCGGCTGCAAGAGGAGAAAGATCGTGACCGGGATGCCGACCAGGAGAGTAACATCAGTGGCCCCTTAGCAGGCAGGGGCAGCCAGAGCAAGATCAGGTAGGAGGGAGCTGGGAGGCCCTGGAGGGGTGGATAGGGTGAGGTGCTGGGACCCGAGCCAGGAGGAGCCAGCACCAGGAGGCAGAGAGAGGCCTGGTGGTGCCTGGCACCTGTGTAGCGATGGGCTAGGCCTTCCTGGTTGGGGAATGGAAGGAGGTATCTCTGTAGACAGGGATAGGCTGATTTCAACCATTCCTGCTGATTTCTGGTTGGAGCTGGGCTTGCTGTGAGGACAGTGGGCAGTTGAGGGAGTGTGTTAGGTGTGGAAAGGGTATGTTCCCACGTGTGATTTAGAAAATACACTGCAGTATCAAGCATGGCTTGGAAGAGTCAGGGCTGGTGGCCTGTGGTAAGGGGGTCAGGGATGGAGCTGCCATTCCAGGAGAGCTCAAAACCTACAGGTAAGCCCCAGCCCTGCCCCCAGGGTGTATTCTTGGTTTTTCCCATCCCCAGCCCTGCTGCACCTACAGGACTCTGTGTCTTCCATTCTTTACACCCACCCTAAGTCCTGGGACCCTGAGAAGCCAGGGATGTTTGAGGTATCCCCAGAACTTAGAGTAGGAGGCCTGTCCTGGAGCCCACTGGCCTCTATGGGCTGTGCACTGGGTACTGAGGTGGGCACTGGCTCTTAGCCACTTTGTGCCTGAGCTTCTCATCAGTAAGTGGGACCAATCCTACCCAAGTCACTGTCTTTGGGAAGCCTTCCAGAATGCCCTGGGCAGGTGAGGCATCACCTGGCAGAGTCTAGCAACTGCTGGTTGAAGCATCTGCCCTTCCTGTGCCTCGAGGGCAGACACCGTCTTTCTTGTTGCCTTTGGTCTTCTCAGAGCCAGGCACTGAGGAGGGTGTTCAGCAGACATTGTTGAATGAAAGCGTGACATAAACAGTACATTGCTGTCCGGATGGCCGCTGGCCTTTACAGTCTGGTCACTCTGTGCCTGCTGTTGGGCTGAGTGGCGTGTATATACCAGTTCCTTTAACCTTGACAACGTACACGTTCATGCTCTATTAATACCATGTTACAGATGAGCGTCCTGGTACTCAGGCGAGGTCCGTGATGGGTCCAGGGTCACAGAGCTAGGGATCTGCTTAACTGGGCCCCAGGTAGACCCAATCCCCAGCTTTCTAAGCCTGAGTGCAGGGCTCAGGTGCAGCAGGCCCTATTGAAGGCGCCCCTCCCTGTGCTGCTGCCTCTGCTCTGCAGCCTCCTCCCAGCCATGTCTGTGTCTGTCTCTCTGCCTGGGGCTACTGGACTCCCAAGGCTGGCTGTCCTGCCCCAAATCTCAGTTCTCCCCTGAAGCTTTTGCATAGTCCTGTGGATTTTCTAAGGGTTGGATGGCCCAGTGGCTAAAAGAACACATTCCGGATGTTTCCGTCGTGCAGAAAGGCTGCCCCCAAGTTGGAGGTGCGCATTGCCACAGGCTCCTCTCTGCATTCATTTTTTGTGTGTGTTCATTCATCCTTTCAGCAGACACAAAACTAAGACCTGCTGAGCGAGGGGCTCCAGCTCACCTGCTTTGTGGGGATGGCAGAATTCTGTTTTTCTCTTCCTTGCAAACATTGATTAGGTGCCTGGTGCGTCAGAGGTGCTGGGAGCTGATGGCAGGGGTCCTAACTGGGTCTCAGGAAGTTGACAGCTGGGGCCCCAGGCTGAGCAGCAGTTAGACGGGCAGTGATCCCCGTATGGGGCTGCCCGGGGTGAGTGGACGAGGGTCTGCAGCTCTCTGGAGGGACTGAGGAAGGTCAGTGGCCTGAGGAGGGAGACGCCGTGGAGGAGGTCACCTCTGGGGGAGGTGAGGTCGGGCCCTGAGCCGCGCGGGTCTCTGTCGGCGGCGGCTCCGCGGCGCCCTCTGTCGGCCGAGTGCAGCCGTGCCCGACCCCTGCAGCCGCCCCAGCAGCGCACCGGGCACGACGGGGCAAACTTGGGCTGAGTCGGCGGCGTCACAGCTGGCCCGGGGGTCAGGCTTAGCGTAGTGCAGGTGTTGGCAGCAGCGTGATGCACAGCCCACAGGAGGGGAAGGTGCCCGTTTGGCCGGAGTCGCAGATTCCCCAGTCCCAGGGAGCTTGGCTCTTGGAGGAGCTTGTGGCTCTGGCCTGCCTGGGTACTAGGGAGCCAGTGCAGCCTTCGGAGCAGAGCCACAGTGGAGGAGCGCGAGTTCAGGCTCTGCCCCAGTTGGGGAGTAGTTTGGGGAAGGGGCCTCACGCAGTGGGCGGGGGCAGGGGCCGGTGTCCAGGACGAGGGGACACAGGCCTGGAGGGGGACTGGGCACCCAGCGATGGCAGCGATCTGGGCCCCGGCCGGGGGTTGCCCCCTCCCCTTCTTCGCGGGTGCCCAAGCCCCCGCCCCATCCCCGCTCACCCCAGGCTGCCCCGACCCCGCCTCGCATCCCTTCGGAACTCCCCCTCCCGGGGGTCGGCGGCGCGGGGAGGGTGCGAGGGCCGTCGCCGCCGCCCGCAGAGGGAGGAGCCCGGCCACGGAGGAGGCGGGGCGCGGGGCGGCCGCGGCATGGAGCGAGCCTGGCGCGCCCAGGAGCGCAGCCCCGCGGCCCCGGAGCCCTGAGCGGGCGCGGCTCGTGCGCTGGCGGGAGCGGGCCGGGCGCGGCGGCGCGGCCCATGGAGCGGCCCCGGGCCGGGCCCCCGGCGGGCAGGCGGGCGGCGGGCGGTGGGCGGCGGGCGCTGCGGCGGCGGCTGCGGTGAGGCCGGAGGCGGCGGGGCCGGGCCGCGCGCCATGGAGGCCCCGGGCGCCGGCTTCGCGTGCCCGCTGCCCCCCGGCATCGCGTCCGTCACCTACGTGTTCGTCTACAGCCCGAGCGGGCCCGGCGGCCCCGGCCCTGCGCCCGGCCCCGGCCCCGCGCCCCCCGCGCCCCCCGCGCCGCCGCCCCGGGGCCCGAAGCGGAAACTTTACAGCGCCGTCCCCGGCCGCAAGTTCATCGCTGTGAAGGCGCACAGCCCGCAGGGCGAAGGCGAGATCCCGCTGCACCGCGGCGAGGCCGTGAAGGGTGAGGGGCGCGGGGGGCGGGCCCGGCGCGGGGAGGGGGCGGCGCCGCGCGGCGCGGGCCGGCGGGGCCAGGGGTGCCTCTGGGGTCTGCGCCGCCGCCGCCGCTGGGGCCCATGTAGGGTCCCTGGTGTCACGGCGAAGGGCTCTGCCCGGGAAGATTCCTGCCGTGCAGTTCCCCAGCTGCTCTGTCGTTCCGGGCTCCCTGTGTCAACACGGAGGCAGGCGCCTCTCTCGCCATGGGCATTTCTGTGTCCCCGGGGGTCTCTGCCTGAAGGACTTTGTCTCACCACACAGCTTGGCGGGGTTCCCTGGCACTCCTGCAGCTTCTTCCCTGGAGCTGCCTGTGATGTGGCGGACCCTTGCCGTCGTGGGGTGTCTGTGACCGTCATGTGGGTGTCTGTGTTATGCAGGCATCTGTCACTGGGGCTTCCTGTGTTCCGGGGCATCGCGTGCCATGACAAACCCCTCTCCTTATGGGGATCTCGAGTGCCATGACAGACCCCTCTCCTTATGGGGGTGTCGGCATCATCACTGGGGTCGTAGCCTCATGGCCAGCTGCAGTGGGGTCGTAGCCTCAGGCCGGCCACAGCACGATGACCCTGAGCTCTTGGCGGTGACCCCTGGGTGGGTGGTAGAGCCAGGATAGGGGTTGGTTCAAGGGGCTGGGGGAGTGTGGTCAGCTGGGGGGCAGTGGTAGGAGCATGGCCCTTGCCCCTGCCTGCGCCCCTCCATGAGTGTGTTCATCTGTGTGTCTGTGTCCCCCACATGCCCACTGTGTGCCCAGCCCATCTGTTCCTTTCTCTCTTCTGTGTGGATCCCAAAATCTTCCCAGGGAAAAAGCCGGGAGAAAGTGGGAAGGGAAGGAGGGAAAGGGCAGGGGGTGGGTGGGCAGAACCTGTGCCTGAGGAGGGGTGGGCGCCCAGCTCTGCTCCCCACTGACGGCCTGTCTGGCTTCTTCCTCCAGTGCTCAGCATTGGGGAGGGCGGTTTCTGGGAGGGAACCGTGAAAGGCCGCACAGGCTGGTTCCCGGCTGACTGCGTGGAGGAGGTACAGATGAGGCAGCATGACACGCGGCCTGGTGAGTGACCCCATGGCCCCTGGGCAGCTCCCAAGGGGACGACCTCTTCTGGTTTCCCTTTGGTCTCTCTTGGTGCTAAATCCACGTGGATATTCACAGAGAAAAGACTAGAGGTAAACTCAAGCGAACACTCAAAGTAGACACAAACTTGCGTACATGACACAGACATGCATGCGCACAGTCTGCGTATACCTGGGAATGTGTGTGTGGCCTGACCCTTCATGTGCCGTGGAGAGACAGGGGTCGTGCACTGGGAGGTACACATGCGTGATGATGCCTCTGTCTGTGGGATCCCACACTGACTCCCAGTGACTGCCACGCCCTGCCAGCGCCATCCCTACAGAAACACCAGGTGTGTGGAATGCATGATTCCTGCGTAGCTGGCAGACATGTAAGGAGGTCAGTGTGAGAAAAGAGGCGTTTTTCCAAAGTGGACAGATTGTCCAAGTGGGCAGAGCAGGGAGGCCTGGAGCAGCCAAGAGGAAATGAGGCCATTTGGGCCTGGAGGTGCCCTGGTGGGTGCCCTGGGGCAGGGATGGTCTGAGGGCAGCAGGTGAGGGAGGGGCTGGTCCTCAGCCTGCAGGGAGGATGTGAAGGTAAAGCCTGCAGTTTCTGGGGTTGGTGAGTGGCCTCTGTCCAGCCCTGCTGGCCGCCTGGGCTTCTTGGAAGGATCCCTCTGGGTGCTGGAGTCCACAGGGCGCTGCTGGTAGAAGGCAGCATCTGGTCTTTTGGCAGCCCCCAAGGTGGAGCTGGATGCATGTCTTGGGGGTGCCCTTGCGAGGAACCCTCACGGGTCCCAGGAGGCCCCCAGATTCATGCATATCGCTTCTGGTCTGGAGAGCTGGTGGGCCAAGCAAACCTCTCCTAAGTGGTGGTCCCTGGGAGTCATTGGTGGTGTGTCTGGATCAAGGGTTCATGCATCCTCCCTCTGCATGTGAGAGGCCCAGCCCTGGGGTTACTCTGTCCCCATCTGTAGGATGAGTTTCCCAGCGATTCCACCCCTGTATGGCCTGGACCCCTGCCCTGTGCTGAGTTTAGCAGAGGCCGAGGGATGCAGGAGCTTGGCCACTGATCGTTTCCTGGGTAGGTGCCCTTTCCTCCTTCTTTGGCCTTGTCTTGCCTTGTTCTGACAACTCTCCTGGTGGCTTAGCGTGTGGAAGGGACCTGGCCCCGTGTTCTCAGCCCATGGAGGGTGGATAGGGCAGAGTCCAGATGGGAAATTATTTAAGAGATTTGGGCCCTGGGTCAGACAGTATGGGAGAGGGGAGGTGAAGGAGAGGTAGGGGGGATCCACATCTGTCGTGGGAGTGGGTCTGGAGCTCCCCCACATGGTGGTGGTGAGGAAGGTTCTGGTTTGAGGACTGTGTGGAGTGAGGGGCATTTGAACCTAAGTCTGAAGCTGAAGGGCATGGAGGGAGGTTTAGGCTGGAGTCAGACTGGAGAGTAGCAAATATTTTTCAGGTGTTTATCACATGCTGGGTCCTGTGCTGGGAGCCAGGATCACAGAGGTTCCGCTGGAAGCCTTGTGGGAGCAGTGGCTGTGATGGGGGCCGTGTGTGTGTGGGAGCTCCCTGGGTTGCCCTGAAGGAGTCAGAGGGCCTCAAAGCAGAGGCGTTGTCTCAGCTGAGTCCTCTCGGTGGTCAGTGGGTGGGCTGAGGGGATAGCCGTGTGTGCAGGGTCTGTGTGGCGCACTGCAGCTGCATGTGTCGGCATGGCCTGCTCTGAGCACCTGGCACAGTTTTAGCACTTCCACACGTGCAAGTCGTTGGCTCATCCCAGCAGTCCTGAAAGGTGGGGCACTTGTGATTATCGCATTTCTTGGGGGTCACATGGCCCTGTGGGGTGAGGTCTTGTTTGTGACATAGGCAACAAGTTCTGTGTGAGTGAAGCACCTGCTGGGGTGAGGGGCGAGGCTGGCGTGGGGACCATGAGGTGGTCAGGTGGCCGTGGGGTCAAGGGACAGCGTGGCATCATGGTGGAGGGAGCCCAGCAGCAGCTGTCTGATAGTGCAGGCCGTGTAGGATCAAAGCCCGGGCTGGGCAGAGCAGGGAGGTGGAGAGGAGGAGCCAGTGTGGGGTTAGGGTCTGGGCTCCAGGCAGCAGCCATGGTGTGTGTGAGCCGGGGAGTGAGTGGGGAGGTCCCTGGGTAGATGGGAGTATTTCATGAGTGGGAAGAGGGAGAGGGACCTGTGGGGGCTGCCTATGAGGGGCAGGCGGTGGGAGCAGTGACAGCCCCCTCTGACCTCGGCTGCAGGCCCAGCTGGCCACTCTGCACAGAGCCTCTGCTCTGGGGCCCCGGGGCCAAGTTCTGCCAGAGGTGAGTGTACAGCCCAGGAACAGGAACCTGCTTCCAACACGCCCATGTCCCCCATTCCCCAAAAAATCTATTTCTGGGATTGGGGTGGGGACAGAAAAGGACCGAAAGGGCAGGGAGGGGCACAGTCCTATGCAGGGAGGGGCACAGTCCTATGCAGGCAGGGTCTGGCGCCCAAGGTCTGTGCCGGTTGTGGGATCAGGAGTTGAGTCCTGGTCACTTACCAAGCAGAGAGCACCCTCCTACGGCACCTCCTGGCAGGCAGAGGGTGGAGTTGAGAGGGAGGGAATGGTGAGGCGAGGTCAGGTGTGTTCTGGGGGCCCAGCATGACCAGGGCCCTGTGCCGTCCTTCCTGTCCCTCCTTCCCTTCATAGTAAGATCAGCACTAGGGCAGGTAGTAGGGGAGGGGAGGGTTGGGCATTTTATCTTCAGCTGCGTCTTTTATGTGTCTTATTAACAAAATTGGAAAAATGAATTTGTGTTATGTAATGCCTACAATTTGTTGGGTTGAAAAAATCTGAAAACAGGAGCCTAGTGAAGTGCAAGTCTTGGGGATTCTCCGGCAGGGAGCCACCATGAACACGTCTGTGGCTGGGTCGATGTGGAGAAGGGTGTGTTGGAGGAGAGGAGGGGTCCGATGCCCCACCTGAGCGGTGATGAGGCTTGGCCTGAGCTGGCCTTGGGTTCGGCGGGATGAGGGGTGCAGATGTGGCTGGGGAATGCCAGGATGATAAAATAATAGATTATCGGAACCAAAGGGATTCTCCAAGTTGGATTTTTGTACTCTATATGGGGAGGCTTACAGGGGACTGTTGACTTACTGAGAGTGACACAAGTTAGTAGCTGGGACCTGGAATCCAGCCCAGTACTTTTTTTGATATCTGTGTCTTCTGTTAGGAAATAGGTGCTCTTTCCTCTTTCCATGTGACCACTGCTCCATCGATCCTTTGACCCACCCACCCATCCCACCATCATTTCTCACCCATTGACTCACCAGCCAACCCAGTGCACCACCCTTCCCTCCCTCCGTCCATCCATTCATCCATCCACCTCTCCGCCAGTCGTCCACCCATCCTTGTACCTGTCTGCTCTTTGACCTGTCCACCCATCGTCTTCTGCTTCCCTCCCTCCATCCACCCATCCAGTGCCTTTTGATCCACCTTTCTGTCCATCTATCTTAGATGCACCTGTCCACCCATTACTCTCCTAGTCAGCATGCAGAACACCTGCCACATGCCAGGTGCTGGGCACCAGGATCACAGAGATAAAGAACATGTCCTTACCCTCAGGGAGCTCACAGTTAGTTTGGGAAACAGGTCATTGCAAGCTGCAGGTTCTCCTTCAGATCTCATTTCCTGCCACTCTCTCTAGCTCCCTCTGCTCCAGCTGCACAGGCTCTGAACTCCCTCAAATGCTGCAGGCTGATGCCTGTCGTGGGCTTCCCCCGACCACCCCCACTCCTGGGAAGGCCTTTGGCCACATATCCGCAGGATGCTCCCCATCCTCGGCCTCTACTCAGCCCTCCCATGGGGGTGAGGCCTTTAGGTGCCTCTCTCAGCACTCCCTGGTCGGCTTGCTGGTCTCTTCAGCACTTGCCAGCACTCACATGCTACGTCTTTATCCTGTGTTTATCCTGTCTCCCTGAACAGATTATAAACCCCGCAAGTGCAGACTATATTCTCCTCTCTGCTGTATTTGCAGAGCTGGTGCACAGTAGGAGCTCAATAAATACTTGCTGAAGGAAAACATGGCTCTTGAGGAACGCTACCGAGAGAGGAAACGAGGAAGGTGCTGAGGGATGGAAGCGAGGCAGTGGTGGTGCTGCCGTGGGGCCTCTGTGGTCCTGGAGTGTGAAGCTGTGGGGCTGGGAAGGTGGCAGGTGGGGCTCGCAGGCAGCTGGAGGAGCCCGTGGGAGCAGAGAGGTCATGGCTGGAGATGCGGCTCGAACCTTCAGGTCAGCGAGGGTGGAGTGATGGGCAGACAGCCGGCTAGCTTGATGCTGGCCTTGTGGGACTTTGAGATCAACAGGACAGTGGGGACCAAGCTCTGTGGAATGCACTGAGGTCAGGGCAGAAGAGCCAACCTTCACACCTGGATCCCCCGCCCCACTCAGAGGCAGTCTGAAGCAGGGACCCCACGAGGTTGACGTCAAGGAGCTGTTATGAAGAAGTTGGTGAAGATACAATGCTGCTTCCATGGCAGCATATGTAGGCACATAGAATGGCATCTGTACATGAGTGTGGGTCACACAGACACAGACGTGGACACACATGTGCATGCACACACCTCACATGTGCACATCACACAGACACTCATGAGTACGGCACTTGCACATACACAGACACGTGCGTGGGCACAGCATCTACACGTGACCATGGGTCACTCGCGCACACACACACACACACACACACACACGCACCCCCCTCTGCTCGCAGCCTTGGGGCTCGCCGACACTCTCTGGATGGCTCTGGCCTTGTCTGAACTCCCTGTGTTCAGCTGCTACTTAGAAAAGAGATGAGCTGCTTCCCCTTCTTGGACCCTGACCCACAGAGGTCAGAACTCCCTGCATCATCCCCTCAGTCTTCTTGCCTCAGGACCTCTGGACCCAAGATTCCAGGATTTGGGGCCCCTTAACTTCCATCTGGACACAACCAGGCCAGGGGGGTGTGTGTGGACAGAGACTGGTGACCAGCATGGGTGAGGGCAGTTTAGGCAGGCCAGCTGGAGGCCACGACTATCCATCAGCTCCTGATACTCCCTCAGAAACCCGTGAGGACCGGACGAAGCGGCTCTTTCGGCACTACACAGTGGGCTCCTATGACAGCCTCACCTCACACAGGTACACGCAGGGATGCTGGCAGGGGCATGCAGACGGGACGTGGGGCGGGACGTGATGTGTAGAGGGAGGCTGGGGGTGCAGAGGTCAGAGGAAGGCAAGGTGCCCGGCCGACCTCTCTTCTGTCCCAGGGCGACTGCAGGGTGGACTGTGGCAGGGCTTACCTCACTCCTGCCTGCTTTCTTCCATCAGCGATTATGTCATTGATGACAAAGTGGCTGTCCTGCAGAAACGGGACCACGAGGGCTTTGGTTTTGTGCTCCGGGGAGCCAAAGGTAACAGGCAGGCAGGGGCTGCACGCTGCTCGGGGATGTCTTCAGCGCCTTCCTCTGCTCCCACTCTGCTCTCCCTACACGTCCGCCCTGCCTCGCCCTGCGCCTCCCTGCATTTGGCCTTTGATGCTCCTCTACTGCTGTCACGACTGTCGTGGTTTGCAACGTCCCGGCCGAGGCGGCAGTTCCTTCCCTTTGCTGTTTTCCACTTTCTTTGCTGTAGAGTCTAATGGAGTGGGGGCCTTTCTGGCGTGGGTGAAGGGGGATTTGCAGAGGGTCACGTCCAGGATCCCTGGGCCGGCTCCTCCCTGCGCTGTGGCCCCGCCCCCGTGGCACTCCCCCAGCCCTGGGTCACTGCCCCCCCCCCGCAGTCGTCCCTTTCCTGTGCCACCCGGAGGTTGCTGTGTGGCAGTCGCCCCCACCTGAACCTCGTTGGTGAAGTGCCTTCCTAATTGCCCCCCGCAGCAGAGACCCCCATCGAGGAGTTCACGCCCACACCAGCCTTCCCGGCGCTGCAGTATCTTGAGTCGGTGGACGTGGAGGGTGTGGCCTGGAGAGCCGGGCTGCGCACAGGAGACTTCCTCATTGAGGTGAGGCCGTCCTGGCCGGCCCTGCCCGGGGGGGTGCTGACCCCTGATCCCTGTGGTGGACGCCGCTGCCTGTCTGTCCCAGGTGAACGGGGTGAACGTGGTGAAGGTTGGACACAAGCAGGTGGTGGCTCTGATCCGCCAGGGTGGCAACCGCCTTGTCATGAAGGTTGTGTCTGTGACAAGGAAGCCGGAAGAGGACGGGGCTCGGCGCAGAGGTGAGGGGTCACGCTTCAGGCCTCTGTGCCCAGACTTTCCCCTGACCTTAGACCTTTGATCTCAGGCCCACATTCCTCTTCCCATCCCTGACCCCCAAGTGCTGACATCAGATTCCTGAAACTCCATGAACCACCCACACGCGTGGGTTGGGGCCCCTCCCAAACACTGGTGTTAGACTGCCAGTCCTGTCCCCTGGCCTGAGGCCTTTGACCCCTGACCCCCGACCCCAGGCTGCCCCTCCTCAGATCCCCGCCCCCTCCTTCCCGGCGTTCCCCCAGCCCCTGGCGTGGCAGAGCCCTCCTTCCCTAAACCGCCAGCAGCTGCCTGGAGGCCGGGGTTGCCATAGCAACTGTGAGGTTGACGCTGCCGCGCTGCTTATTGTCGGAGGGAAGGGGGAGGCGGCACCTGAGGGAAGAGGAAAAGCGTCTTCTCCCCGCGACGACGCGGCACAGCCTGGGCCTGGGAGGCTTTGCCGGCCAGGCCCAGCCCAGGCCTGTGGCTTGGCTGACCACACCCTGGCCCCACAAAGGGCAGTGGCCACCCGGGCCTGCGGGGAGCCCTGGAGCAGCAGGAGCCCCACCCGAAAGGAGACCCCTCCCAGCCCCCACCTCATGGCTCTGGTGCCCCCTCACTTAGCCCTCGGAGCCTGCAGGGTGGGTGCTCAGGCCAGAGCCAGCCAGCACCGTGACCCCCACCAGCACCCTTGATAGCGTCCCAAGGCCCTGGCTCTGGGGGTTCCCAGGGCCCCTGAGGCCCTGACCTCCTGGGCCCCCCGCATCCCCTGAGCTCCTTACGCCATGAAGAAGTTTGCGTCCAGCCGTAGCCTGAACAAGATCCTGGCACAGTGCGACTCATCCTCGCGGGAGTACGAGGAGATCCAGGCAGTGGAGCGCAAGTGGCACCTGCACCTGGCCACGCCGCGCCGCCTGCTGCTGGACAGGAGGTCCAAGGCCTCCCTCTTCTTTGCAGCCCCACCGCCCCCCAAGAGGGCCCCCAGTACCACATTGACCCTGCGCTCCAAGTCCATGACAGCTGAGCTCGAGGAACTTGGTGAGTGGCAGGGGTGGAAGCGGACGCAGGTGGATGGTCTGGGATGGACAGACAGGGCTGGGAGACACAGGTAGTATGGGAGGCCAGGGGGTGGAGCCATAGGGGGGGAAGGACAGGTAGATGTAGGAGCAGGTCAGAGGTCAGTGGGTGGGTGCTGGAGCGATGGGGACATTTGGCGCTCGTGGGGTGAGGAGGGGCATGAGATGTGGAAGGGGTGAGATGTGAGGGGCTGGGGATGGAGAGTGGGGTGTCCAGGGTGGATGATGGGGAGCAGGGCCTGGCCCACCAGTGTGTTTGCACGAGTGTGCATGTGTGTGTGTGTGCTGCCTCTGGTTCAAGTGAGGAAGCAGCAGTAGTGAGGCGACCAGGGTCTGCTTCTGGCTCTGCCAGGCACTGGCTGTGTCCACTTTGTGCTTATTTTATCCACTTGGTGTCTGTGCACTCACTGGCCAGGCGGTCCTGTTGGCCCCATAGGCCCCAGGCACACTGCTGGTGGGATGATGGGACAGGGCCTGGATCGAGGCAGGAGGGGAGCGGGAGTGTGCTGGGCTTCGATGGGGCACATCCTGGGCACAAGCCCTGGTTGACCATCAACAGTCTCTCCATGAGCATGTCTTACATATGTGTCCATTAACAATCTTGTTGTGGGCATGTCCAGATATACTTGATCATGTCCTGACATGTGACAGTTAGTAGCGTCTTCATGGGCATGTCCCAGTACGTGTGACGATTACCCTTATTGTGGGTTTGCGCTGTACATGTGACCAACAGCCTCGTCATGGACATGTCCCACTATACGTGACAGTCGACAGGGTCTTTCTTTCTGTGGTGTCTGGCTCTGGTCACAGAAGGAATCCCAACTCTGGTACTAAACTGAATTCTTAAGTCCTGGCCACAAGAAGGGACCTGATTCTGTTTCTAGGCTGAGCCCCATCCCTGGGTTCAGTCTTGGTTCTACCCCAGCCATAGACGGAACCCTTTCCCTGGCCCCCAGAATTATCCCTGACCATACTTGTGGACCAAGCCCTGACCCTGTCCGGGCCACAGGCTGAGCTGCCCCATGCCAAGCAGGTGTTCTTTTTTTTTTTTTTTTTTTTTTTAAGTTTCTTGCCAAATTCTTCAATATTGAAGCAGCTGCTCTTAACTGCAGTTCAGTTCAATGTGGAGAATGGCTACCAACATACATTGGGCTGACATGGTCAGAATTTTCTTCACTATAGCTATTCCAAATAAAATAAAACCAAAGAAAAAAACCCATATAGATAATTCAAAATGAAGAGGGAAGAAACCAAAGCCAGGGGCTTCGGCAGCTCATTATATAGTCCCCAAGGCAAGGGGTTGGGGTCCTGAGGCCCCCACAAGGCTAGGAGACATGGCTGGACCTGTGAGAAATGATAAGGTTAAAACCAAGCCCAACAGCTGAAATTGGCATAAAAAGAACTAGAAATCAGAGAAGAATATGAAAAGCAATAAAATAAATTGTCACAAAGTTTAAAAGAACTAACAGAACTCCTAATGAAAGAATAGGACAGAACAAACAAGCCAAAAAAAAAAAGAGTAAGCACATTTTAGAGGGGTTCTTAAAGAACTGTTACTGAAACAGAAAGTATAGTCACTGAGATAAAAAAGGAAGCCATGGCTGGGATAAATAGTACCCTAGACCTAGGCGAAGAAAGAAATAGGGAGGTAGAAGATAAATCTGAGGTTACCCAGAATATAGCACAGAAATATGAGGAGATACAAAATAGCAAAGAGCAGTTAAGAGCAACTTACAGAAAAAAAACCTACATAGATCATTCAGTGGGACTATTGGGACAATCCCAGCATTTACCTAATGCAAGTCTAATGCAAGTCGTGGTAGCAAAAGTCCCGGAAGCAAAGAATGTAAAGAATAGAGAAGGGGCAATATTTGGAGATAAGATGGCTTACGCATTTCCCAAAGTTGAACAAAGACATGAGACTTCAGTTTAAAGAAATATAAGTCTCTTATAGCAAGGAAATAAAAACAAATCTGTATCCAGATTGTTCACAGTAAAACTGTAGAACACAGTCAACAAGCAGAAATCTTTAAAACAATGAGAGAGGCTGGGTGCGGTGGCTCATGCCTGTAATCCCAGCACTTTGGGAGGCCAAGACAGGTCGATCACTTGAGTCCAGGAGTTTGAGACCAGCCTGGGCAACATAGCAAAACTCTTTCTCTACTAAAAATACAAAAATTATCCCAGCATGGTAGTGTGTGCCTGTGGTCTCAGCTACTCAGGAGGTTGAGGTGGGAGGTGGAGTGAGCTGAGATCGTGCTACTGCACTCCAGCCTGGGTGACAGACAGAGACCCTGTCTCAAAACAAAGCAAAACACAATGAGAGAGAGAGACTAGCTGCTGGATGTCTTGCTTGGAGCAGTTCAACTGACAACAGACTTCTCATCAGCAACAGCAGATGACAGTGGAGGATGGAAGAAGAGCCTCAAAGCGTTGAGTCCAAATTCTTTTCCACCTAGAACTAGAATTCTATACCCCGCTAATCCTCCTCATTCAGGAGTGAAGCAGAGAGGCTAGCAGACTTCTGGCCCTAGGGTCGTAAGGGTCCAAGATCAGTCAAGGGAGTGGACCTGTCAATTGAAGATCCAAACTGATCAATAAGCCAGCACCAGTAGGCAGCTGGGTCCCTGGATTCTCCTGCCAGAGGCTGTCACATGGCCACGGTCAGCTGCATGTTCAGAAGGGACTCTTCTTTTCAGCACCATGAGGCTTTTGGGCAGTCTGAGGTCTGTAATCCCAAGACTCGGGCACTCTGCCCTGTGAAATGAAAGAATTGCCCTTTGCTCTCTGGCTTTTCTACTTGAAGAAATCAGTGAATGGAAGAAGCTCCTCTCCCTGTCTCCCCTGGGCTGGGTGTTCCCTCTTCTGCAGCAAGCCTCAGGACAGGTTGCTGGAGTCACTCTATGGACCCTGGCCTCCCAGAGCAGTTGCTCACAGCTTCAGGCCTTCATAATTTTCCAGGCTTTTTCCTGAGCAGAGTCTGGGGGAGGATGAAGGGACAGCTTAGCACGGAGCCTCTACCCACACTTCTGGAGCCTGGGAAGCCACCCTGTCCCTAGAAGACAGCTGTCCTGGGAAGCCAGGCTGGCTTCCTTCTGGAAGTCCCCTGTGGAAATGTCTGATCTGAGGAAGCCATGCCAGCATCAGAGTTTCCCCAGGTACCTAAGGGACCATCCCACCATCCAGTGTTTTTGCTTTCAGAAGATAGAAATGAGGCCTGTTGGTCATTACCGGCATGAACACATCAGAAGTGCCTCACACTGTCAAGAGTTATTAGATCCCTGTAGGATCCATAGTCTATCAAGAAGGTACTTGAACATCTAGAAAGAAAAGAAAGTGAGGTGTCAGAGGCAGCAGATGCAGGTGGCGGCTCCTGTCCAGGTGGCCGTTTGCTGTTCAGAGCATGTGGGAGAGGCAGGGCCCTGTCTGAGGAAGGGAAGGGAAGGGGTATTCTGTGGGGGAATGGGGTGAGCAAAGCCTAGTGCCCAGAAAATGCAGAGATGGGAGTGAGAGGAAGGGGCAGGGCAGGGACCCTCCTGAGACAAGTGGAGAAAGAGCGAGCAAGAGCACCCCTCCTCCCCTCAGCACTGGGGGTCCTCTTGGTCGCCACATGCAGTCTGCTCAGCTTGAACCAGGGGTGTGCTGGGGCCACAGGGCTGGAGACCCAGGCCAGGGAAGGCCCAGGTGTGTCCAAGCCCTTCCTGTGTATTCACGTTCCCGGGAGAAACCTGGACTTCCCTGTCATTTCTGGGCCCCTTTTTCTCTTGTGATGAGAACATCAGGGTAGGTGCCACATCCGGCATCTGTATGAGTGGCCTTGTCCTGGAAAAGCTTTGTGTGCCAAAGACACTTGACCTGCCCTTTTGTTTTAAGACCACCTTTGCACAGAACACACAGGTGACCACCTTGGTTTTCAGCGACAGCTGAACTTGTTTTTTTGGGGGGGTTTTTGCCTTTTTTCTGAACGGACGTTTGACTGAGCCGAGCATGATTGAGTTGTGCATGTCTGTGCATGTGTGCATGGGTGAGTGGGCCTGCACTGGATGCGCGTGCATGCATGTGCGCACACAAGGCCCTGCCTGTGGTGGTTCCCTCCTTGGGTTTCAAGGCATGTACCAACCGACTTCGCATTTGGGCAGGTTTGCTATTCGTGGTCTGATAAAGAGGTGTAGGCTGGGGGAAGATCGGGGAGGTCATGGTTGTTGGGGAAGGTGGTGGTGACAGGGATGGGGTGGGGAAAGGAAATGGGTGTGGAGAACGGGGCCCAGTGCCAAGCCTGCCTCTTACTCCCTTTACTCTGTTTCTTGATTCCAAGCCTCCATTCGGAGAAGAAAAGGGGGTGAGTCATCTGCTTGTGTCCCCAGGGCCTTGGCTTTGCCTGACCCCTGTCTGGGGGTGTGCTGGTGTGTGAGGAGGTTCCAGGGCAAGTGAGGGTGGCCTGGAAGCCTGGGCTGCACCCTCCTGTTGGCCTTCTCCCTGGGGATCTGGTAGGGGCATGAGAGAAGGACCTGGTAGGATGGATGGGGAGTTCCCAGGGGTGTGACCCTCTGGGACTGTGATGGCCTTGGGGGCTCAGGTGAGCCAGGGGCCTGTGAGCTGTGCAGATGGGCTGGTGGAGGCAACCCGGGGGGAGGAGCTGGAGAGCCCCCATGGGTGGAGGCCACTGCATGTGCTATGGCTGGAAAGCAGGAGGGAAAGGGCTCCGAGGGCTCAGCAGGGAGCTCTTGGGAGCAGGGAGACTGGGCTGTGTCAGCGTGCTCAGCCCAGCCTACATTGCTGCTTTCTGCTGGGCCTCTAGGGGCCTGTGCTGAGGCTGTGGGACCCACTCCCGTGCTGGTTGGTTATAGGGCCAAGCCCAGAGCTGATGGTCCCTTCAGAGCAGGGGTCTGAGTCCCACAGCACTGGGGAGGGAGCTTGGAGCTCCCCTGCCCAACAGCCCCCCAGGCTGTTGACTTGACCCTCCTGAACCCCCGTTCAGGCCTCCCTCTACCCTTTGGGGCTCCTCCCTGTGTGTCCTGTATGTTCAGCCTGGCTGCAGGGGAGGGAGCATTCAGGGACAGTCACCTGGGCCTGGGTACCGAGGTCCAATGTCTGGTGAGGTCCTGGGACCTGGCTTCTGGTGGCCTCTTCTGCCTCTTGGGTGGATGGGAATCAGGGCCCAGACAAGCTTGAGGTGGCTTGCTCGACCCAGGCCTGTGTATTCACTCCACGTCCGTGTGCCTGATGCCCATCCCTCCCTCTCTTTGGACCCACTGGGCTTTTCCTGGGTGAGGACACATCTGCCAGGCCATTGGCCCAGCCCTCTTGAGGTCCCCTTGCTGCCTTTTGCCCCAGTCCAGGTGAAGGGCTTCCCCAGCGTCTGCTTAGGTATGACAAACAGGTGACAAGGTCTCTTCCAGTGACCTTTCCTGCATGCCTTTGGGGCAGACACACAGGCTATTTCTGCAATATTCTGGTGCTGTCCTCCAGCTCATTACTGGGGCTCCCAGAGTGCTGTGCTGCAGCCCATGTGCTGCCTCCAGTCGTGGAAGAAGTGATGGCCAATTGGTCCCCCCTCAGGCTGGGGCCCTGTTGACCAGACAGCTGCAAACTCAGCTGCACCTTGCTGTGCACCCAGAGGGCCCTGGGAGTGAGTGGGTCCACTTGGCTCCTAACGGGCTTCATTTCCCTTAAGTATCCTAAATAATTTATTTAAGAATATATTGTCTAATACTGGGGGGTGGGGTGGGGATGGGATCTATGTCAACCTCATCAGTTTGTAATTTGCAAAATTCTTGATTAATCCTTTCCCTTTTGAAAACACTTCTCACCTGGCTCCAGCACCATCGCCTGATGACCAGAAACAGCTGCCTCACTAAACGTTATGTACGTCCCGCTGTGGGTCTCTGGGATGGGTCTTCTGGACCTAGAGACACAGCTTCTCCTAGCCCGTGGCTCAGGTGCCACCGTGTCTCGCATGATGCTGTCCCGTGTGTGCCCCCTGGAGTTTTCTCTCCATTCATGTCTTTACTTCTGCAGTTTCTGGGGAGTGTGGTGCTTCAGTCTGATCTCTTACTTCCTGGGTTAGTGATCTGGGGCAGTTTCTCTCTCTCAGCTTCAGTTTGCTCCTGGGTAGGATGAGGTGGTGATAAAACCCTTGTGCAGTTGTGGGATGAGAGGAGAGGGTTCACATAAAGTCCTGCGTACTCTAGAAATCAAGAACTTAACAAATGGTGGCGATGGCGACTTCAACTTCCAAAAAGAAATCGTTCACTTCAACAAAAGCAAATGATAAATCCCCTCAAACCAGCAACCCCTGCTCTGTACCTGGGCCCTGTCACCTTGTGGCACTGGGAGCTGTACGCAGGCCCAGATTTCTGCAGTTGGAGCCTGTTTTGCTCGTAAACTTTTGTATTGTTCAGGGCACAGGCTGGGTGCTGATGGAGCACAGAGAACAGTATTTGCTCTCTTCTGCAGACCCACAAGCTGTCTGGGGAGATGAGCCACACGGACATGAATTGTACTGAATGTGTGCTCAGTGCCAGCACAGCTGTAAGCCTTTATGTGCTAATTCTCACTAGAGACACGTGAAGCTAGTGCTGTTTTTATGCCTGTTTTATCAGATGAGGATACAGAGGTCACAGAGAGGTTAAGTCAGAACAGAGTCAGTATACAGGGTGGGTCTGGTCTTGATTGGGTACTGGACAGTCTTGGGGAGTTATTTACTTCCTTCCGGCAATGCTAAGCGGATTGCAGAGGTAGAACCAGCAGGTGCTGTGAACAGCTGCAGATTGGAGCTAGAAGGAGTAGGAGTTGTGCAGCCTGACCGTTGAAATTCTCCAGCAAGGGGCCAAGGCAAGAGTGAAAGTGCCGGGACGGTGTCAGACAGTGGTCTCTCTAGGTTGGCACAGGCCCAAAGAGTGGAGGAGGGCCGGGGCTTGGGTGGAGCCTGAGTGACGGGGGGGTGCAGTGGGACTGCTGAACGAGAGGGTGGGTGCGGCAGCCAGGTGGACAGGGTGCCGCCCCAGCCCCTGCTGCATGGCCCATGCACTGGCCCTAAGTGGACCCACCGGGGGCGAGAGCTACCTACGCCCTGGGGGAGCCGTCCAGCCAGAGCTCTGATGGTCCTTAGATACACGTATTAGTTTAACAGTTTCCAAAGTCACTTTGATAATATAAAATGCCACTTTTCAACACATTGTACTTTAATAAAAACAACCACACTGAGACAGTGTTTCTTTTATAACGAATTTGAAAAGAATGCTGCGGAGGTACCTTTCTCACTGTGTGGGTTGCTCAGCATCAGCCCAGTGGGGTCTTCCTAACCCTCCTTCGCATCTCTGCCTCCCTACTGCTTTCTTAGGGAGTGGTAGAAGCCCTGCCGGGGAGGAGGGGCCTTTCCAGCACTGTCCCCCACCCTCCTTCCTCCTCGTTTCTTCATACCTCCTATCCTGAGTGGGCTGCTTTTCCTCAGGGTGAAAGAAAAGGATTCTTTGGCCTGTTCTGCAATGAACCATTTTTTAGGTCCCTAGCCTGGGGCAGCAAGCTGCATTTTCTGAAGGTGTCCGCCATCCAGCTGTTGATTCACTCATTCAGTATCGACTGAGCACCATCCACACATCTCTCAAGGAAACCTGCTTGTACCTCAGGGTCTGTCCTGGTGTGAACAGCTTCCCTTCCTGTTCGGTTCAGATCGCCAAGAGTGGCCTGTACTTGCTGAGGACAGTGACACAGGACAAAGGGAAAGAGGGAAATCCAGGGAGACTCAACAGTTTGTCTGTCTCCTGCCCTGGTCTTTTCCCTCATGGTCAGAGTGGCCTTTCCTTGAGTGGGGTCCACAGGGTCACCTGGAGTCTCCTTGAGGATAGAGAGGCTGCCTGGGATGGGGTCTGAGTTCTGGGGTGAGGGCCCTGTCTTGGGGTTCCAAGGTAGGAGCCTCAGGAGGGAGGGGAGCAGTGCCCTGTGTCAGCATCATGGATGGCCGGGCCTGGGGAGGAGGTGGCCCAGGCGGCTGAGACGAAGCCTCCTTGCCATGCAGAGAAGCTGGACGAGATGCTGGCAGCCGCCACAGAGCCGACGCTGAGGCCAGACATCGCAGACGCGGACTCCAGAGCCGCCACAGTCAAACAGCGGCCCACCAGTCGGAGGATCACACCTGCGGAGATCAGCGTAAGGGCCACGGGTGGCTGGGAGCACTGGGATGGGCAGGCTTGGGGGCCAGACTGTCCTGGGCCCTCCTCTTAACTGAGGTGAGAGCCCATCATGTGGACCCCTCTCCAGAGGGGTGTGTGTACCCCATGGCCTCTCTCAGAGACACTTGGGGCTATCTCTGCCCTCTAAATTGCCACAGCTCAGCATCTGCTGAGCTTGCTGTTATGGCTTTCAGTGCCTCTGGCTTCAGGCAGTCCCTGTGTCACGCCTGAGACCACCAAGATACCCCAGGCCCACCGAGTACACCACAAAGCATGTCTTTATTCCCTGCCCACTTCCCGACCTGGCACCTTCCAGGCTCCTCTCCCACCCTTACCCAGGCTCTGCCAGTGTCTGCACCCACTCTGCCTAACACCGTCTACACTGTGCCAGCATCTACACTGTCCACACCACCCAGGCTTCAATGGGCTGCATTCCCTGCTCCTTGAGGGCAGAGCCTGGACATGATGGCTGGGTACAGGCACCCACAGCACCAGCGCCACTGGAGTGAGTGCATGGGGTGTCTCACCTCTGGCTTAGGAGGAGGACTGGGGGCCCCCAGTGCCCTGGAACCTCCATATTCCCCCTCCCTGACCCCCACAGTCATTGTTTGAACGCCAGGGCCTCCCAGGCCCAGAGAAGCTGCCGGGCTCCTTGCGGAAGGGGATTCCACGGACCAAGTCTGTAGGTATGGCTGGACTGTGGGGCTGCATGAGGCGGGGAGGAGTGGGGCTGGGGCCTGGCAAGGTGGATTTGGGTTTGAAGGACCCAGCCTCTCCCTGCCGGTAACTGGGGTTTCCAGTTTCCCTCGGAGTCCTGCCTCTTCCTGGCCCCAGCCGAAGGATCTCTTATGCTGCTGATCATGTGGAAATTAGTCCTTCCCTAACCCAGAGAGTCCCTCCCCCAGCCGCCACTCCCTGTCCGGTGGGCGCCCCGTTGCCTCTCATCCCTCTTGTGGGCAGCCTCACCCCTGTCCCCAGCTCAGCTGCCTCCATCCTGGTTGCTCCCCTGTAGCCCAAGTGCATGTGAAGTTTCTGATCCTAAAACTCCTCTTCCCTGAACTTGCCTCTCCCCTGTCCCTCCATGTATTGCTCTCTCTCCCCTTCACAGCCAGTTTTCCCCCAAAAGTCACCTCTACTTGCCGCCTATCTCCTGCCCCCAACCTGCTTCTCAGCCTGCGGCAGAGTCGCTCTCTCCATACCCAAATTGAAACTGCTCCCACCAGGGTCACCGGTGGCCTCCAGGGCCTTCCTCCCCGTGGACGCATGGCCAGCGCTCCTCCTGCTGGCCTCAGCTGGCCTTTGGGTCTTTGCTCCTTCTTCCATGAAACGCTCCTCCCCAGAGTTTTGGGACAACACTTGTTGGTTTTCCCCTCCTTTCTCAGGTGGCACCTGTTTCCACCCTGCCGCCCAGCCTCCCAAATATGGGACCTTTTCGAGGCTGTGTCTTCAGCCTCCTTCCCCTCTGTGCCTTCCCCTCTGTGCCTCCTTCCCCTCCTTTCCTGACCCAGATGGGAACATGTGAGAAGCCTAGCCACCATGCATCCCTCCAGGCATTCACTCCCTCGTCACCTGCACACCTGCGATCCGTCCACCCACAGACCTGCCCACTTGCCAGTCCCTTGTCCATACAAACCCCAGGACACCCACCACCTGTTACACATCGGAGTAAACCTCTCAGCACTTAACTACGAGCTGGACACTGAGCATTTAATACTTAGAATAACCATATTGAGGTGAGACCACTAGCATCTCCATTTTACAGATGAGGAAACTGAAACAGGAGGGTAAATGACCTGCCCAAGATCACACAGCTGCCCTGCCTGTCATGTTCTGTGCACACTGCAGCCAACCAGCTGCCCAAACTGATTCCTCACCTGCCCCAGGACCCTGCCAGTTGGTATTCACGTGAGGCCGATCCCCAGCCAAGTCTGAGGCATGACTGGGGAACATGACGTGTGCAGAGAGCTCAGCGGGCACATAGTGGGTGCCAGGGCACATGGACCAATGGAGCCAACTGGGGAGCTCCAAGCACACCTGGGTGTCACAGAAGACTGTGTGTGTCGGGGTGGGGGTACTTTTGAATTAAGATGTGCAAGTTTCTGGGGGATACTGGGGTGAACTGATGGAGCAGTGTGTAAAAGGCACATGGGTGTGTGACCTGGTCCTTCAGAGACCGCCAAGAGTTATTTCTGTAGGTGGGATTGTAGGGAAGAAGGCTGGTGAGACTGCAGCTACTCTGGAGCTAAGAAGCACACTCCCCTGCTCTTCCTGTCTAGGCCCCGAGTGTCTTCTGCGGTTTCTTTCCTACCCTCTGACTCATCAGGGTGGGTGGTCCTACAGCCCTGCCCTGCACAGACCTCATCACTTTGCAGCTGGACCATGGCTTTGTTCTCATGACTGATTGCCCTGGCTCTGCCCTTGTCTGTCCCTCTGGCCAAATGAGGCTTTACGCAGAGCAGCTATCACCCCGTATCTGTCCAGCTTGACCCTCTGAGTGCTCTTCATTGCCTCAGGGCCCTGGTGCTCTCCTGCTTCATCTGTGGACATTTGTGTCTGTCTTCCTTGACCTGGGTTTTCTGGCTCCTGCTGTTCCTAGGTCTGATCCTGCCCATCTAGGTCCACGCACCTGCCCTGCAGGCCTTGAGCCCCTCTCCTAGGACTGCCAGTTCTGCACTGGTCCCTCCTGTACCCTCTTGTGCTTGGTTGATGAATTGGGGGACAGGTGCTGCTTTTTGGTTCCCCTTGGCCTGCTGGGCCTCAGCTGCCAACAAGCACATTGGTCGGGTTGTCAGACTCCCCAGGCCCCTGCCCACTGCCCTGGCTCTGTTGCCCTAGGCATACGATGCACCCCTTGAAACATCAGGATCTTGATCCATAAACATGGAGACCACCCATTACCCACCTCCAAGGACCACTCAGGCTCGCCCAGTAGGTGGCACTCACTGGCTGGAGACTGTGTGGCGTACTGGGAGTGCTCAGCCGCCGCCAGTGTTAGTAGACGTAGATGCTGCGTCTTGAGGTTGGCACACAGTGGGTGCTCAAGAAATGCTCTCTGCTATTATTCAGGCAGACAAAGAGGGTCTGCCTTTGCCCCCAAGGGGTCTCACCCCCTCCCAGATGGTATCAGAACAGATTCCCCATTCCATGCTGAGGCAGGTGACTTTTCTTTACCCTAAGTCAGAACTTGGCATGTTATTAGCATTAAATTTCCCCTTTTTTCATCTTCGCACGTCACTCCCGCCTTCTACATCCTCAAGGTGCGCTGGTTCTGTGTTGCTCCATCTAACACACAGGCTTGTGGGTGTTCACTGTGCGTTCATACCCAGTGCAGGGAATGCAGCAGGAGACCCAGGACGAGCTGGGCACAATTTCTGTGTCCAGCGGTTGGGGGTGGGGGGAAGGCAGACCTAAAAATTACGATGATGATAACCTCGGCCACCTTCCCAGAATACTGCTGCAGTTCAGCCCTGTCTGTAAAGGTGAAATCGCCCCTCAGTAGTTGCAGCTGTCCTCCTGAGATGAGGAAACTGAAGTTCTAGAGGTTAAGGAATGTCAGTATCTGGCAGAGCTAAAATTCAAGCTTAGGTCTGTACACAAAAGCCCACCGTTGCTACCTAGGCTACAAAGAGGTATCATACCCAGCAAGATGCAGTTGGCATTGGAGGCCTCATTAGCACTGCAGTAGATGGAGGAGGATTCCATCAGGAACAGGCAGTCTATATTGTAGTGAATTCATAAAAATGTTGACCAATCTCAGAGCGAGGCTGGGAACCGCACCATGAGACCTGCGTGTGTCAGTGTGGGACCATCCGTCTACTCCCTGTGGGTCTGGCCATCCAGCACCTGCAGCCTCACTGAACACGCCTGCAGCACATGTGTCCACATCATTATGTCCACAGGGGTGCTCAGGAGGTTGTGTCAGGTTCTAGCTGGACAGCAGGATCATGAGGGCCCTGAGCACTCCAGCCCTTGCACAGCATCCTAGCAGTGACGTCCAAGCAAGGCATGCAGAGGGAGGCTCATTTTAAGCCTGTTTTGATCATGAAATAACTGAAAGCTCAAAGGGGCTCAGGGCCTGGCCTGGGGTCACGCTGCCAGTGGGGGTTAAAATGAAACGTGCTGGGTGCTGAGCCTACGGTTCCATTTTAATTCATCCATCCATTCTTCCCTACACCCACTCACCCAACCTTACTGAATTTCAGCCATGTGGGTCTCTGGGAGGAGCCTCTCAAGGCTTCTTCCACAGGGCACCTCCTTACTTGGGTATCAGCTGTTTCTCTGCCAGATGCTTCAGTGGCCACAGCCCTGCTGCCCCTCATCTTGCCAGGGTGTCTGTCCTGCTCATTTCCGACCATCTTCCTCTCACCTCTGGTTGCCTCCGGGGCTGGTACCTCTGCAACGGCCTTGTTTAGTCTTGGGTGGGGAGCCCTGTACTGGCTCCTCTAAGCCCCTCTGCAGTTCTGTCCCCATGTCTTGCGGGGCTGTCCCTGCCTTCCCGGGATGTCTTCTCAGGGCCTACTTGATGCCCCTGGGTTTAGGCAGGTCTTGGCCCCAACCCAGCTGGTCAGAGTTTGTGTCCTTCCTCCGGGGCCCCCCTGCGGGGGCCCGCCTCCCTCCAGGCCTCTTCACAAGAGCCCTCCCTGTGCAGCCCTAGGCCTGAGGCACAGAGCCTGGGCATCCAGGAACAAGCCCAGACTGGGGTCTTGCTGGAGCCTGTGCTCTGGGCTCCCTGTTTCTCTCCTGCCCTCCATTCTCTGCCCACCGCTGGCCCCTACCCCATCTCCGCGAGCATTCTGGCGCCTCGCCGGGTTCTGCCGCGGGCATCCGTTGTGTCCCGGACAGTGGCTGCCTTGGGGTGGAGTCCTCTGTGGGAGGGGGTGTCGGGGTCCCCAGGAGCCGTTCCGAAGGTAGCAGCCCCCAGCGCCCCGGCTGGTCTCACCGGCCCTTCCGTCCGCAGGGGAGGACGAGAAGCTGGCGTCCCTGCTGGAAGGGCGCTTCCCGCGGAGCACGTCGATGCAAGACCCGGTGCTGCGCGAGAGTCGCGGCATCCCGCCCCCGCCGCAGACCGCGCCGCCGCCCCCGCCCGCGCCCTACTACTTCGACTCGGGGCCGCCCCCGGCCTTCTCGCCGCCGCCCCCGCCGGGCCGCGGCTACGACACGGTGCGCTCCAGCTTCAAGCCCGGCCTGGAGGCGCGGCTGGGCGCGGGGGCCGCCGGCCTGTACGAGCCGGGCGCGGCGCTGGGCCCTCTGCCCTACCCCGAGCGGCAGAAGCGCGCGCGCTCCATGATCATCCTGCAGGACTCGGCGCCAGAGGCGAGCGACGTCCCCCGGCCCCCGCCCGCAGCCACCCCGCCCGAGCGCCCCAAGCGCCGGCCGCGGCCGCCCGGCCCCGACAGCCCCTACGCCAACCTGGGCGCCTTCAGCGCCAGCCTCTTCGCGCCGTCCAAGCCGCAGCGCCGCAAGAGCCCGCTGGTGAAGCAGCTGCAGGTGGAGGACGCGCAGGAGCGCGCGGCCCTGGCCGTGGGCAGTCCCGGGCCCGGCGGCGGCAGCTTCGCCCGCGAGCCCTCCCCGACCCACCGCGGTCCCCGGCCCGGCGGCCTCGACTACGGCGCGGGCGACGGCCCGGGGCTCGCGTTCGGCGGCCCGGGCCCGGCCAAGGACCGGCGGCTGGAGGAGCGGCGCCGCTCCACTGTGTTCCTGTCGGTGGGCGCCATCGAGGGCAGCGCCCCCAGCACAGACCTGCCATCCCTGCAGCCCTCCCGCTCCATCGACGAGCGCCTCCTGGGCACCGGCCCCACCGCCGGCCGCGACCTGCTGCTGCCCTCCCCGGTGTCTGCTCTGAAGCCATTGGTCAGCGGCCCGACCCTCGGGCCCTCGGGCTCCACCTTCATCCACCCGCTCACCGGCAAACCCCTGGACCCCAGCTCCCCCCTGGCCCTTGCCCTGGCTGCCCGAGAGCGGGCTCTAGCGTCCCAGGCGCCCTCCCGGTCCCCTACGCCCGTGCACAGCCCCGACGCCGACCGCCCTGGACCGCTGTTTGTGGATGTGCAGGCCCGGGACCCAGAGCGAGGGTCCCTGGCGTCGCCAGCCTTCTCCCCGCGAAGCCCGGCCTGGATTCCTGTGCCTGCTCGCAGGGAGGCAGAGAAGGCCACCCGGGAGGAGCGGAAGTCACCCGAGGACAAGAAGTCCATGATCCTCAGCGTTCTGGACACATCCCTGCAGCGGCCAGCCGGCCTCATCGTTGTGCATGCCACCAGCAACGGGCAGGAGCCCAGCAGGCTGGGGGCCGAAGAGGAGCGCCCGGGCACCCCGGAGTTGGCCCCGGCCCCCATGCAGTCAGCGGCTGTGGCTGAGCCCCTGCCCAGCCCCCGGGCCCAGCCCCCTGGCGGCACACCGGCAGACCCTGGGCCAGGGCAGGGCAGCTCAGAGGAAGAGCCGGAGCTGGTGTTCGCTGTGAACCTGCCGCCCGCCCAGCTGTCGTCTAGCGATGAGGAGACGAGGGAGGAGCTGGCCCGGATCGGGCTGGTGCCGCCCCCTGAAGAGTTTGCCAACGGGGTCCTGCTGGCCACCCCACTCGCTGGCCCGGGCCCCTCGCCCACCACGGTGCCCAGCCCGGCCTCAGGGAAGCCCAGCAGTGAGCCGCCCCCTGCCCCTGAGTCTGCAGCCGACTCCGGGGTGGAGGAGGCTGACACACGCAGCTCCAGCGACCCTCACCTGGAGACCACAAGCACCATCTCCACGGTGTCCAGCATGTCCACCTTGAGCTCGGAGAGCGGGGAACTCACCGACACCCACACCTCCTTCGCTGACGGACACACTTTTCTACTCGAGAAGCCACCAGTGCCTCCCAAGCCCAAGCTCAAGTCCCCGCTGGGGAAGGGGCCGGTGACCTTCAGGGACCCGCTGCTGAAGCAGTCCTCGGACAGCGAGCTCATGGCCCAGCAGCACCATGCCGCCTCTGCCGGGCTGGCCTCTGCCGCCGGGCCTGCCCGCCCTCGCTACCTCTTCCAGAGAAGGTCCAAGCTATGGGGGGACCCCGTGGAGAGCCGGGGGCTCCCTGGGCCTGAAGACGACAAACCAACTGTGATCAGTGAGCTCAGCTCCCGCCTGCAGCAGCTGAACAAAGACACTCGTTCGCTGGGGGAGGAACCAGTTGGTGGCCTGGGTGGCCTGCTGGACCCTGCCAAGAAGTCGCCCATCGCAGCAGCTCGGTGAGCAGGGCGGTGTGGGGAGGGATCTGTGCCTTGTTTGTTGCCCCCCAACCCGTCCTTCCTCTTGTCTTGTTTTCTGGCTCTCCTGTTCCTCCTTATTCTGTTCCGTTCCTTCTGTGGCAACCCCCAATCCACCCCTGTCATCCACCTCTGAATCCGGTCTTGCTTGGCTTGCCTGAGAGACAAGGTTCTTCTGGGTGTCTGACACATCAGGGCTGCTTCTCACTATGTCCCTGTAGGTGCCAGAAGTGGGAGCTGGGCTCCTGTCAGAGACCCAGGTTGGGGATGAGTGCCCCCATGGCCCTCCTGGATGCTCTTGGCCCCAGGGATTCCTGTGGGTTCTCTCTCTCACTCCTGACGCAGGCTGCCTTTGCCATTAAGGGCTGTTTTGTGGTTTACTTTGGAGGTGGACCTCCCTCCCACCCTCTCTTTGGCCACGTGGCTGCCCAGTGTGGCTGATCACCCTCTGCCCTGGGGCCACCTCCTGCCTTGCTTCCTTTGGAGGCTCAGAGCACACTGACTCCTTTTGGGGATCTGCCACTGACTTCCTGTTTCCCATCCCAGAAACATTTGTCTCTTAGCACCACCTTAGAGTCCCTTAAACATGGATTCCCATGTGTCATTTCTAAAGTGCGTAGGAAGATAGATGGAAGTCATGCTATCTCCCTGCACACCATCTGCCCTCTTGCCTTCTCCCCCCACTTTCCTGTCTGTCCTGCCCCTACCCAGGAGGATCTGAGCAGGGGCCTGGCTTGTTGCCGAGGCTGTCGCAGCGGCCAGAGCCCCGGCTGATCCCATAGGTCTTTCCTTGAGGACCCCACTCCCAAGGCTCCCTCCAAAGAGGAGCGCTTCAGGCCTGTGGGCTGCATGGATGCTGGTGGCAGAGCTGGTCATCCCCCACCAGCCCCCTTGTCTGCCTTTTTCAAGCTGCTTTTACATTCTGTGCCCCTAGGTCTCCCCTCCCCTCTTTGGGTCTGGGGAGAGTATGTGGGTGCCACCTCTTGGCTCCTCGTTCTTGCCGCCTGGAAGACTAACCTAGTGGGCCCTTTACTGTCAGCCTTGGAGGGCAGAGTTCACAGCGTAGCAATGTGTTTAGAACTTAAGGACTTTGCAGGTCTTACTCAAAAGGGCCTGACCATTCTGCCTTCTTTAGTTCAGGATTCAAAAGATAAGTGGGAGCTTGGGAAGCTCATGAGGCCTCTCCTAAGGTCCAGGATGCTGCCTCCAGCTCCTGTCATCCTGGCGGATTGTTCTGGGGTCCTCTCCCCTTTTGGCCTCTTCCAACTCCCAGCCAAACTGGAAAGCCCTCTTCCCAGCAGCACAGTGTTGAAGGTGACTGTAGAACGGGTGTAGACAGTAAGCGTCCAATTGGAGTGAGCAGCCTGGTCCTAGGCCTCTGTGCAGGACCAGACCCCTGAGGCTGGGTCTCCTGACGCACTCCTGACCAGCTGCCATCTTCCTTCTCTGCTTTTCCTGCCTCCACTCCTCTCTGCCTCTTGATCTGGATGAAAATCAAAGCCATTTAAAAAGTGCATAGCACAGTGCCTGGCCTGGTTCAGGCCCTCAATAAACATTTGTTAAATGGATGAAAGAACAAAGCGAAATGCAAATGCTGTCTTTTGTGATTTGAGATCTAGGGAGGTGGCTTAGGACAAACCCACAGAAGGACCGACTCAGCATCCAGACTCATCAGCTGTCCATCCCCCATGGTCGGGCTCAGGTGAGCCTAGGTCTCATCATTGACCCTGTTCTCTCCCAAGAGGCAGCTGCAGCAGTTGCAGGGCAGGATCAGGGGGCTTCCTCAGCCAGAACCTTCTGGCACTTTCCCGTCTCTGAGTTAATCCTCCCACTGTGGTCTTTAGTGTTCTGTCTTGGTCAGGGTAAGGTTCTCTTATCCCTTGGCTCTGGCTTTCACCAGGACCCTGTTTTTCTTTCTCAGATGTGGGATGGAGAAGGACAAGACCAGCAACCCTGACCCTTACATGATATCTGTTCTTTTACTCAGTAGTTCCTGCAAAATTCTGGCATCTGATTGGATTCATGTGGGTCCTCTGCTTCTCCCTGACTGATCACTCGGGCCTGGGGACATAGGACTGTTATTGGTCAGGATTGAGTCCTGTGTTCTCCCAGGAGCCAGGGGAATGGGTCCACCCACCTAGCAAGCAGGTGCTGAGAGTGAGGGGAGGTGGCTGTCCAGATGGAGGTCCCGTGCTACCCCTGGAGTAACCAGATGCTGGCCAGCCTTAAACAACCAATGTTGTTCCCGTGACACGGCCCTCACCAGCTTCAGCAACTCCCTTCCTTGCCAGTCACTGGCTTGGAGCCATCAGAGGGCCCTGATGTCAGCACTCAGCAGGTCACAGCTTAGTGCTGTCGTCTTGGGTCAGCCACTGAAGCTCTGTGAACGTCCATCCCTCCCCTGTGAAGTGTGTTTACAATAAGCCAACTGCACAGGCTGTCGTGGGGCTGCATGTGGCATCACCTGTGAAGCACCCAGCAGGCCCAGGCCTGGGACCTGTGGACCCTCACTGGTATGAGCTGGCATTGTCCCTGCCATCCCCGACACCCGGACACTCAGACACCTGGGCTGAGTCTTAGAGTCCTTGGTGGGAAAACAGACCGGTTAGATGCAGCACTGGAGACAGTCCTGCCGTATCAGTTCATCTTCACACCATTCTGTCAGATGGATCATAACAGAATCCCCATGTTCCAGATAGTGAAACTGTGGTGCCAGAGAGTTTCGTTGCAGACAGAAAACGGTGGTCTGCCTGACCATGAGCCCTGCTCTCTGATGGCCATAATCTGTTGTCAAACCCCTTATGATGTGCAATGGGTTTTTGCCCAATAATCCCCCTCCACAGCAGTGGCAGGTGTGTGCATTTCACAGCACTGACTCACCCCCCTTGTTTACTGGTCACGTGTGTCATAAGTAGCACCCAGTGCCACCCGACTGGCCCGCCTGCATCGAGCCACCCCTGGCTTGCTTTTCGTTCTTAGTTGGCCTGTGTTACCTTCCATTCTGGCTCATTCCTGCTTCCACGTTCTTGTCCTCAGGCCTGGGCTAAACTGCAGCCATCTGACGGGGCCCCTCTGCCCATCCTGGCACTTTACTTCTGGTGCTTCTGGCTGCAGGCAGTGGGGTGGAGCACAGGACACTTGGTGATGTCTGAGTCCAGTCCTGTTTCAGATCTGGTCCTTTGTGTACCCACTGTGGCCGTTGTCAGCTCTTGTCCTACAGCCTACAGTGGCCGGAGTCTGGTACTAACTCCTCACTTAGGGATAAAACTGCTGATGGAACTGTCTTATAGGGAAATGTCTGAAGTGTGGGAAGTTCTGACATCCAGGTATGGCTGCTTTCGCAGGGCCAGTCCTGGCAGAGGTGCTGGGTCACCCTCAGGGCCATACCCTGAGCCGTGTCTCCAGTCCCTTGTGTTCCCATGGTGTTTGTCTCCCGGGCCCATCCTCCATCTCCCTGACCGACACCACAGGAAGGAAATGCCCCTTCCCACCCCCTCCTCCGCAGATGGCTCATTCCTGGTGTTCTTTAGGCACAAGCTGTTCTGTGGCCTGAGAATTTTCTGGGCAAGTTAAGCTGTCCTGTATGTCATGGAACCAAAGCTCAGTAACCTGTGGAAAAATGATCAGCTCTGGGGCCACCTTTGATTTTCAGGGGAAGCTGGAGGATGTGGCACTTTCATGCTGCCTCTGGAAGGTCCAGGACCTCTGGCCTTCTGAATCCTTGATCCCAGACTGTCTGCCTGCTCTGTGCTCCCAGCTCCAAGTCTAGCCCTGCTGGACAGACCATTCTTCTGCCCAGAGCCCCTCCTCTGTCTCTGGGCTCCTCAGCTGACTCTGAGGCTGCATTTGGGCATGATTTGAAACCTGACTCTGAGTGCCAACACTGGCCATGGGCGCCCCAACTGTCTGAGGCTCACACTTGTCTCTGAGACCCTGGCTCCACATCTGGCTCTAAACTCAATTTTTTTTCCAGGCCCCATGCTTGGATCTGAATCCCATATGGGGTCTGAGGTCCACAGCAATGCTCACTTCTGCTTGGCTCTTAGCTTTACATCTGACTATCACATCTGGTTTTGTAGGTAAAGTTCATGGCAAAATAGCTTTAGGAACACAAGTTAAAGAGGTTCTTTGCTGCAGTACTTTGGTAAGCTCTGGTGCCTTTGGTAAGCTTGTGTGGAGGAGGGCACTGTGTGCTGTGGTCTCCAGACCTATTAGTCAGTTACTAGACCTCACAGAAAACCTACGTTCCTCAAAATGGTCAGGAAACCTTGCCCTGATGGCTTGCTACAGACCCTGCCTGCTAATATATCTGTTAGTGATCTGGACAGAGCACAGTGTGCTTAGCTGATCACACACACCAGCAAGGCCTGCTCTTCTGAAACCCAGACTGAGTGTGTCATGTACCTGCCAGTGGGGGCCCCTGCCAGCCACATGCAGCTGGGGCAGGTGTGCTCCCAGGATCCCTGAACCCTGTTTGGGGAGTTGGAAGGAGGTCCAGAGGGGGGGTCATAGGACACTGGGGCCATCAGGGCTGGCGGCTGGGAACAGGCGGGGTATTGGGAGCAAGACATGTTACCACAGAGGACTGCCCATGTCTGGTTTTGTGCTCTTCTGAGAATTAGTTCCCTTAATGAAGCCCCCAGTTTGCGAAAGGCCATAGGCCTAGACTTGGCCCATGTGAGTGTAGTGGCAGAAGGCCTGAGGCAGTAGCCAGGACTGGAGTGTGGACATTTTCCTTCCTGTTGGTCCCAGTGGGCTGAGTTGGGCATGCCTGGCAGGGACACGTCATGCTGCTTTTGTGTGATGTTTTGTCAGTGCATCTTGTATACCCGGCTTTGTGCTGGGTACTAGGAGTCAAGGAGAACTGTTAAGAAGTGGAGTTAAGGGCCTGAGACCATGAACGGTCTGCATCCAGAAATCGCTAGGGGTAAAGAGGAGGCCTGGGTTGGTGTTAGGAGGTGGTCATTGGCTGTAGGTTAAAAAGACAGAGGAGCTTATGGTGGCTCCTAGGCTCTGTGTATGGCAAGGACAGTGTGCTATTCACTGAGTTGGGGATGGACGGACATGTATGGTTATCCCAGCAGAGGTACTAAACTCATCAGAGATTGACTGGGTCTCACATGTGGCATTCCTGGGTGCATTGGCTATAGCAAAGGGTGTGAGAAAGTTTCTCCACAGGAGAAACTGCAAACTAAGAAGAGGGGAGCTCCGAAAATCCATCTAGGAAGGAAAAGGTCTAGGAAAGGGTGTCTCGAAGGGAAACAGATGAACAGGTCAGCAGCGGGGTCTTGCTGACGGCCTGGGCAGCTGCAGGGAGAGGGTTACCACAGAGGATGCACCAGAAGTTTCAGAGCCCATGTCTGCTTTTGGAGTGGTCTGGAGTGGGAAGGGTGTGGCAAGGCCAGATCTTTCTCACTAGCCGAGAGTCACTGGGAAGCAGTGAGACAGTGCAGGATTCAAATATAAGTGGAAAGACCTGGGGGCCGTGGGGGCCTCAGCATGATCTGGACTCTGCCTCTTCAGGGTGGCTGCTGGAGGTGTTCGCGGGTGATGGTGCCTGGTGAGGTATCATGTGTTAGAGGGTGGGTGGCCTAGAAGCTCTTTGGGAGGCTGGCAGGTGCCGGGATGTGGCTGTTTGGTGGCCAGACAGCTGAGAGTGACAGTGGGTGTGCAGAGATGCCATGGAAACATGGAAGTCAGACATGGACACTGCTCGGGTTTGTGTCCTGGGGATGGGATAGGCAGTACCCGGTTCCCCAAGAGAAAGAGGGGAAGCAGACGCGTGGGCCATGGGTGACCCCAGGCCCCTCCCTCCTGTGCCCTGGGGCCTTTGGAGGGCATAGCCTTCCTTGGGTGTTTCTTCTTGGCCTGACATGTCTAGCATGCTTTGGGAGGTGGGAGCAATGTGACTGGCTCTCCCCCACTCACAGCCTGGTGGAGCCTGGCCCCACATCTCTTGCCCTTGGGCCCCTGGCTCTGTGGGTGCCTCTGGAGCCAGCCTGCCCTCAGCCCAGGTCTTCAGCTCAGTCCCTGCCAGTACTACCCAGACAGGCACAACTCTGCTCTGCCCAGCTTGGACCTCCTGGAGCCCAGACCCTGCTCTGGGCTCCAGCTGAGCCTCCTGCTGCACTGCCTGGGCCTTGCCCTGTGCCTCTGCCTTCACTGCTGTGGTCCCGCAACTCATCAGTGTGCTTCAGTCACACCTGAGACTCCAGGTACACCTGATATCGCAACTCCATTGAAAGCTACGTCTTGGGGCAGGGGCAGGGCCAGGGCCGGGGCAGGTGTCCATCCTGTGATGCAGGTCCCCAAGCCAGGGTCACTGTGTCAGGGCTAGGGGTGGAGGCCTGGTCCTGCTCCTCTCTGGGCATCCACAGTCAGGTCCCTCAAGACTAAACCCCTCCAGCAGTCACCACCACCTAGGCAGCCACCCCCAGGGAACCCCCCGACCCAACACCACCTGGCACCTCCCCTCGGGAAGGTGCCCCCCAACCCTGGCTGCCACCCCACCTTGGCCCACTGTGCAGGTGGATCCCTGGAGGCCACGTCCAGTGGGAGCAAAGACGGCTTATTCTGGTGGTTGGTGCCTGTGCTGAGGCCCACCTCAGGTGTTCTTGAAACTCCTTTCTGTTAGGGGGCACAGTGTGGCCTCTTCAGGAAGCTCTGCTCTGGATCTGAGCAGCTGGGAGAAGGCAGTAGGGACAGAGGCTGAGAAAAGGACAGAAATGAAGTCCAGTGGGAGAAAGAGAGAGCTCAGATCTCCACAGAGGGCTGACCTCCCACAGGTGGGAGACAAAAGACAAAACCTGCTTTAAGGGGAGCCCCACGCTTGTGTGCGACAGGCACGGGTGATGCTGGATGGTGAGGACAGCACAGAGGTGGGGGGTGGGGGAACTCAGCCTGAGCAGGGGATAGGGAGAGGGGATGGGATGGCTGCTGGAGAGGGGCTGGCCAGAGAGGACGTCAGGGGCTCAGCACCCCCAGGCACCAGGCACCTGCCGGGCACTGCAGCCACGCCTGTGGTTCACCTGCACTTGGAGACCCTCGCACAGGCGCTTCTCCTCCGCCAGCAGCTCCAGCTTTGTCCCTCCCACAGCAGCTGGGCCCTCTGCACCTGAGTTCCTCCCTCCACACCTGGCTGCCCATTGTGTGGTTGCAGCTGTGGGCCGCGTGGGCCTGGCTGGCTAACTCTCTCTCTCATTGCTCTCTCCTGCCCATCTGCATGTGGCTGCTCTGTCGAGCTGCGCCGTGGTCCTGAGCGCCGGCTGTGTAAGTGAGCATGCCCATCCCATGCCTCTTGCCATCCCCATGCTGTGCCTGTCTGCCTGGGTCTCTGCTCTGTGTAGCTGTGAGGGGCTATGGTGCCACTGACAGCCCCTTGAGGCTTCCCCTGACACAGTGGGGACAGGGATGGGAACAGGCGGACATGGGAGTGGGTTTTCTCTGGAGCTGTCACGCCGGGTAGGCCTCCCACCACGGCAGAGCTGAGGAGGGGCTAGAGCTCTAGGGTCCTGTCAGGTGAGGCTGGGAAGAGAGCTGCCGTCGGTTCTCTCTCGCGTGCGCGTGTGTGTGTGTGCGTGCGTGCATGCATGTGTGAGTGTTGCGTGTCTGCGTGTGTGTGCTGCCACTGTAGCCTGTCTGGCATGTGTGGGCACCATTGCTGCTGCTGTGTGCCGTCTGTGCAGGAAGTTGCCTCTATGTTGTGGGTGCGCATGGCCTCACACCTGCCCTGCATGTGCTGCTGCTCCATATGGGCATGAGCCCTGCCTGGTATCTGTCTCCTGTGTCACGGACCTGTTCAACTTCGTGCTGCTGCTACCAGCCTTTCTCACGACTCAGCTGTTCCTGGATCTAGCCCAGGGTCCCCTGGGTCTCCTCATGAGAGCAGAGCTGTGGGGTGGGGGTGGGGGGGGCGGTGAAGGATACTGCCCAAGTCTTACCGTCCAGGGCGTCCGTGGATCCTGCCGTGCCCAGAGCATGTCTCGGAGGCTGGCAGGAGGGAGAAGCCAGCCTTTTGCCATGAGAGGCTGTCTCTTCTTTGGCGGCTGCACTTGGAGCCTGGATGGAGTGGAGGCGGCCAGCAGTCCTTCCTCATAGTCCAGCCAGCCGCTAGCTCTGGTCCCAGGGGCCAAACAAAAGGGCTAGGGCAACCACAGGATCCCATCCTTATTTCTTCCTCTGGCCGGGCTACTCCCGCCAGCCCCAGCCCCTTTCCTCCTGGACCCTGCCCGCTCCCCTCCGCCCATCCCCTCTTGGCTGTGCGCCCCTCACCTGGCGTGACCCCTCTCCCTCCGCAGCCTCTTCAGCAGCCTCGGTGAGCTGAGCTCCATTTCAGCGCAGCGCAGCCCCGGGGGCCCGGGCGGCGGGGCCTCCTACTCGGTGAGGCCCAGCGGCCGCTACCCCGTGGCGCGACGCGCCCCGAGCCCTGTGAAGCCCGCGTCGCTGGAGCGGGTGGAGGGGCTGGGGGCGGGCGCGGGGGGCGCAGGGCGGCCCTTCGGCCTCACGCCCCCCACCATCCTCAAGTCGTCCAGCCTCTCCATCCCGCACGAGCCCAAGGAGGTGCGCTTCGTGGTGCGCAGCGTGAGCGCGCGCAGTCGCTCCCCCTCGCCGTCGCCGCTGCCCTCGCCCGCGTCCGGCCCCGGCCCCGGCGCCCCCGGCCCGCGCCGGCCTTTCCAGCAGAAGCCGCTGCAGCTCTGGAGCAAGTTCGACGTGGGCGACTGGCTGGAGAGCATCCACCTGGGCGAGCACCGCGACCGCTTCGAGGACCATGAGATCGAAGGCGCGCACCTCCCCGCGCTCACCAAGGACGACTTCGTGGAGCTGGGCGTCACGCGCGTGGGCCACCGCATGAACATCGAGCGCGCGCTCAGGCAGCTGGACGGCAGCTGACGCTCCACCCCTCCTCCCGCCCCGGCCGCGCCCTGCCGGCAGGGCCCTCCACCCCCACCCCGGGCCGCGGGCTCGGCCTGCCCCTTCCGACGGCGCCCGGGCCAGGAATGTTGCATGAATCGTCCTGTTTGCTGTTGCTCGGAGACTCGCCCTGTACATTGCTTAGTGCCCTCACCAGCCGCCCAGCCCACCCAGCACACAGTCAGGAAGGGCGTGGACCAGGGAGGCTGGGGCGGGAGGGGCCGGGGGTGGGGTGCTCGAGCCTGACCACCTCCTTCACAGCTCCTGGTGGCCATTCTCCCAGAGGGGGAACCTAGTCCAGCATGCGAGGTCAGGACCCGCCTTGGTGACTCGGGGGGAGGGGGGAGACATCGGGATTCTCGATGGGGGCCGAGGAGCCCCCCTGTTTTGCATATTTTAATCCACTTTATATTTGGAACGAGAAAAGGAACAAATATCTCTGTCCGTAATAGTTTCCTCCCCCCTCCCTTATACTTCCACTGGTCCCACTGCAGCCGCCCAGTCTTCCATCTCCGGCCCTCACTGCCACTGCCACCCTACACGAGGCAGGGGACGCTCCAGCTGGTCTGGGGTTGGCCAGGGCCCTAGTGGCCCGCCCTGGGGCCCCAGCTCGGCCCCTCCCCTCGCTGAGCTCTAGTGTGCCCCACCGACCCTTCAGGTGCTGCTCGTGGGGGGAGGGGCGGCAGGCCGCGGGTCCTGCTGTGCACCCGCGGGACCAGCCGGCCTGGGAGACCATCGGCCGAGGGGGGTGGGGTGAGGGCAGGGCCCTGCCGCTCCACCGCAGCCATCTTCCTCACAGGGTCTCTCCCCGAGGATGGGGCCAGCCTGGTCCCCATGCTCTTGGGCAACTACAGCAGAGAAGCCTCCCTGCCTTGGACCCCAAAGTCTCCTGTCCTGCCCTGTGTGTGTGGGTGAAACTGGGTGCGTCTGAGCATGTGGGAGCCATGTGTGTGCCTGATTACCGAGTGGCCCCGGGGCCGCTCTGGACTAGTGTGGGGCTGTGGAGGCGTGCACAGGGTGCATGCATGGGGTGTGCCCGTGAAAACACCCTGTCTCCTCTTCCAAAGAAAGTCAGAGGCCATCCTGCACCCTGGGTCCTCCTGTTTGCCCAGCCTGTCCTTTCAGAGCCTCACCCAGCCTGAGCGGGGTTCCCTAGTGAATCCCTGCTGCTTGGGAGGCCCCAAGGGCCCCTTGGAGGCAGTGCCCCCGCCTCGGGCTTCTGAGGGGATCGTTGGGGGACTCCTAGAGTCAGGCCACCACAGGCCCTGGGGAGAGTCAAAGACCCCCCCCCCCCGAGGGTGCCCAGCCCCCCACACTGTGACTCCTCACACTCAGCAATGACCTGTGGGGTAGGGGCCCTGGGACGTTTTTAAACCTAGGGTTTGGAGTCTGGACTAAGCTCCATCCACGTCACTCACAAGTTTCTGTTTATATTTCTAGCTTTTTTTAATAAAATAAAAAAAAAAAGACAGAAAACAGAAGTTTTCACAACCCAGGGGCCTGGCACGCCGGTCTGTGCCTGCCCGCCCCTCCCTGGCCCACCGGCCCCACTCCCTGGGAGCAGAGTCACACCCACTCACCCTTCCGCCAACAGTCCAGGTCACACAGCAGCAGTCAATGTAACAGACTGCCACATACACACTCGGTCTCACACTCACCTGTGGGTTTTGGTTCCGTTCAATTTGGGTTTTTAACTTTACAGGGTCAGTTCCGCTTCACCTTCCTTTTGTATGGAGTTCCATCCAGGGGGTTTCACCCCCTGCTCCAGTCCTGAGGCCTCCTGACCCTGACGTTGTGATACACCCCACAGAGATCTATGTTTCTTATATTATTATTATTGATAATAATTATTATAATATTATTATGTAATAAATTTATAAGAAATGAAACCATGTCTCAATTGCCTGCTTGAGGGGATATTTGTCTTTGTCCCTCATACAGGCCACATAAACATTCCCAGCTTTGCCCACACGCCCGGGTGACTCCTGGATTCCCACATTTGACCTCTGTGCCCAGGCACCTGGCGTTTTCTAGCATCTTCTCTGAGCCTGCTGGTGCTCAGCCTGTGCCTTCTGCACCGAAGGCTTTTCTCTGTTCACCAGCTCACTGAGTAGCACCTCCTAGGCTGGAAGCCACATGTCCTCCATGACCCCTGCCGCATTTTAAACCTAGGGTTTAAGACCTGCCCCTCCAGTGTCCAGTTGTGTTTAAATTCTGCTGTTCACATCGCTCCCAACTGTCCTACCCATGGCTGCTGACAAAATTCAGGCCTTGCTCCTTCCCTGCTGATTCATTGGTTTTCTGTTTCCATTTCTGCCCTCTGCTCACAAACAGCCTGTCTGTAAATGCAGCTGATGAATGGACCCTGTGGGCCAGTCGGGCCCAGCCAGTGCTGCCATGGCCCTGCCAGCATCCCCTGCTCCCTCCCCACTTACACATGCTGCTTGCCAGTCTAACCCCGCCTCTTGTAGTCTCTGAGCCACCATGACACATTAGGGTTCTGTCACACATGCCCTCCTCCTTCTGCCTGGATCACCCATCCTTCGCCTGCATCAAGCATACATAGCTTGGAGGCTGCTCTCTAGATCCTGTCTTCCAGGAAGTCTTCCCTGGCCTGCCCTCCCCGGAGTCCCAGTTAGATGTTAGGCTCTGCATCTGCACAGCCCTGGTGCTATCTCAAATTAGAGCACCCACCTTGGGTTGGGTGGCACCTGCTGGGGGTGGCCAGCCCACAGGAGGGGCAGAGGCCCCTCGCTGAGTGGAAGGAGGTGGTGAGCTACATCTTGAAGGGAGAACAGTAAGGTAAGTGGGCAAAGGTGCTCAAAGGGAGCCATGAGAAAGTAGAGGGCACAGGACCCAGTACTGGGAAAGGGCCAGGGGCTGCAGAGGTGTGACATCCCCAAAGGGGAGAGTTGCTTACAGGAGGGGCAGTGGTGTCGGAAGCTGGACACACCAGGTTGAGGTGGTCCATGCATATGACAGAATGACAACTGCACACCTTGACTCTGAGGTTAACCCTAGCCATGGGTGGGGCCGGTGGCACTGTGGAGAGGTGGCACTAGCCCCAGACTCTGAGTCCCTGTGGAGATCCAGGGCTCCATGTGAAGCCCGGGGAGCCCCACCCTCCCACTGCCACACACTCAGGCCCAGAGAGAGTCGGGCCCCCCACTGCCCCCATGCTCAGACCCTCGCAGGGCCCCCTGCTTGACCTCCTGGGCAGCCCTTTCCTTACGATGGCCTCAGTTTCGAATCTGAAAATGAAATGAAAATTAGGAAATATTGAACATTTGAAATTGTGTGGCCTCTGCTCTTCTGCATCCCCACCAGCTACCCCCAAGACCTGAGGCCAACTTTGGGGCCTGGACACGGAGTCTGCTTTTGCTTTGTTCTGAGACAAGATCTCACCCTGTCGTCCAGGCTGCAGTGCAGTGGCAAGAGCGTGGCTCACTGTAGCCTCAACCTCCTAGGATCGAGCAATCCTCCTGCCTCAGCCTCCCAAGCAGCTGGGACTTACAGGTGTGCACCACCACACCCGGCTAAGTTTTTAAATATTTTTGTAGAGACAAGGGCCTCACTTTGCTCCCCAGGCTGATCTAGAACTCCTGGCTTCAATCAATCCACCCTCCTCAGTCTTCCAAAGTGCTGGGATTACAGGTGTGAGCCACTGTGCCCAGCCTGAGGCTGCTTTTTAAGCTGTCATCATCCACAGCTTCAAAGGGCCTTCATCCTTCTCCAAGGCGCCATCCAGATCCTCACTTGCTCGCTAAAACCACTCCTGAGGCACCTGCTTCCCCTGGGTGAAGACTCCCCAAACCTACTCCTTTTCCGCCCTCAAGACTTCACTCCCTCAACCATTCTTACTCCCTCTGGGATCTTCTTGCCTTCCTGGCTAGCTGGATATTGAGGATGGGCCTGGACATTGAGAATGGATGGACAAGATTTCCGCTCCTCATAGAGGACAGGATGGGAGAGTAGGGGATAGGGGGCTGAAGGGCATTGGAGATCAGGGTGAGAAAAACTGGGGTGGAGGTTGGATTGCCCAGGTAAGTAAGGAATGGGGACAGAAGTGGTCATGGTTGGTGAAGGCAGTGGGTGTTTGGGGTGAGCAGGAGCAGCGAGAATGGGATGAGCTGGAGGAGTTTGAGGGGCAGATGGGGACCCCCCATCCTGCTCCTTGTGCTGGGCACTCTGCCTCAGCCTGAGCCATGCCCTCAGATGGGACCCCACCCTCTGGCCCCAGATCCATCTTTCCTTTGCTCTTGGAACAGCATGAAGAAGCCCAAACAAAGTCACTCTGAGTTGAGATATTTGTTGTTTCCATTAGATTAAATGACAAAATTAAATGGGCTGGGCCATGTACTTTTCCTGCAACCATCACTGCAGCCAGGGGCAGGCATGATGACTGGCAGGCCTTCTAGAATCAGAAGTGGGTAAGCTTTGCAGAGTCAAACCAAAATGGTCTTCTAGAATCTAGACGTTGACATTGGGTCTTCAGACTTTGTTATTGATACCTCCTAAATATTTGTAAAGAAACAGGTGCTATTCATTAAAAACATCTGAATAATATTTTCTTTAACAGTCAAAACTTTAATTTTTTTTTTTTTTTGAGATAGGGTTTCACTCCCGTTGCCCAGGCTGGAGTGCAGTGCTGCCATCTTGGGTCACTGCAACCTCCGCCTCCCAGATTCAATCAACTCTCCTGCTTCTGCCACCTGATTAGCTGGGATACAGGCACTACCACACCAGGCTAAGTTTTGTTTTTTTTTTGAGACAGAGTCTTGCAGTGTCGCCTGGGCTGGAGTGCGATGGTGGGATCTTGGCTCACTGAAACCTCTGCCTTCTGGGTTCTTGTGATTCTTCTGCCTCAGACTCCCGAGTGGGTGGGACTACAGGCATGCACCACCACACTTGGCTAATTTTCTGTATTTTTAGTAGAGATGGGCTTTCATTATGTTGGTCAGACTGGTCTCAAACTCCTGACCTCGTGATCCACCCGCCTTGGCCTCCCAAATTACTGGTATTACAGGCATGAACAAACATGCCCAGCCTTAATTTTTGAACTTTTTGTAGAGACAGGGTTTCGTCATGTGCCCCAGGCTGGTCTGGTACTCCTGAGCTCGAGTGATCTGCCTGCCTCAGCCTTTCAAAGTACTGGGATTATAGGGATGAGCCACTGCACCCAGCCATTTAATCATTTCTTGATTTCACTTCTTTAATGTGTTTGTGTGCATGCCTGTGTGTACGTGTAGATGAGGTCTTCCTATGTTGCCCAGGCTGGTCTCAAAACTCCTAGGCTCAAGTGATCCTACTGTGTCAGCTCCCCAAAGTGCTGGGATTACAGGCATGAGCCTCTACACTTGGGTCCACTTCTTGAATTATTCTTGTCATTTCTTGAACTATACTTCCAAAACATTTTTCTGTTTTTTTAATCAGGCACAACTTGATGCTCGGTTAAAATAAGTGAGGCCTCCTAACACTCAGTAGTGGTGCTGAAACCTGTTAACACACAAGTCAGCGAAATAGGAACTCCTGACCTTGAGCTAGGGGAGGTGAGACTACATGACATAAAGGTCGAAAAAGAGAGACCTCACACACTCAATAGAGGAAGAGAACCCTCCTGGCACTCAGACTGAGGAACACATCCTGTGACACTGAGGTGTGGGAGGTAAGGGCTCCTGATGCTCAGAGGAAGTACTCCAGTCCCTGAAACTGACATGGGGAGAGAAGTCCTTACACGCAGGTAGATGAGATTTCCTGACATGCAGGTAGCAAAAATAAAAACCTCACGGCACTGAGATACCTGATATTATTGAGACTTGCTTATATTCATTAAGGGGAAATAAAACCTCTTGCTTAACAGGTAGGAAAATAATACATCTCAGCACTCAGGGAAGAAAGTTAAATCCTCCTGCTACTCAGATAGGAGAATAAGGCCTTGTTACTCCCAGGTAAAGGAAAATGAGATGTCCGGGCCTGGTAATAGGAAAGACCTTCCGAGCTGCAAAGAGAGCAGATATTGGGACACCTCTGTTGAGGACATGTGCTCTTGACAACCAGGCATGTGAGCAGAGACCTTGGACATTCCTTTAGATGAAGCAGGATGTCCTTGTCATCAGGCAAAAGAGATGGGTGGGGAAGATAAGGCTTTGTGACATTCAAATGGGGGAGATAAGATATGCATATTGATATGGTTTGGCTCTGTGTCCCTACCCAAATCTCATCTTGTAGCTCCCATAATTCCCATGTGTTGTGGGAGGGACCTGGTAGGGGACAATTGAATCGTGGAGATGAGTCTTTTCCATGCTATTCTTGTGATATTGAATGTCTCACAAGATATGATGGTTTTAAAAATGGGAGTTGCCCTGCACAAGCTCTCTCTTTCTTTGCCTGCTGCCATCCATGTAAGACATGACTTGCTCCTCCTTCTCTTCCTCCATGATTGTGAGGCCTCCCCAGCCATGTGGAACTGTAAGTCCATTAAACCTCTTTTTCTTCCCAGTCTGGGTATGTCTTTATCAGCAGTAGGGGAGATGACAGCACATAGCCACCTAGAGAGAAGAGCTGGAACCTCTAGACCTACACCCAAAGAGATGAAGCCTGACAGGCAGGCAGTGACAAGATCCTCTGACACTCAGATGGAGGAAATAAAGTGTCATGACTCATACAAGGCATACAGGAGATAGGAGGTTTCGTGAGTCTCAGGTAAGGGAGATGAGACCTCCAGAGAACCAGGAAGGGGTAAAAATACCTCCAGACCTCAGGGGGTTGAGATGAGAACTTTGGACACCCAGAATAGAGGAGATCTCATGATACTCTGGCAGAGGAGATAAAAGCTCCATGCCACTTAGACAGGGATATGAGACTATATTCAAGTAGAGGGTAGGGTGCATCCTGGCACTCAGGTGGGGGCAATGAGAACTCCCAACACTCCAGTACGGCAGTGGAAACTTCAGAATTTCACATAGGTAAAATACAACCTCTTGACATTCAGGTAGAAGATGTAAGACCTCCTGATTTTCAGGTAGAGAAGATGTGACAAGGTGACACTTGGGTGGTGCAGATGAGAATTCTTAACCTGTAGGTGGAAGCAATTAGGACCTCTGGTGCTGCGGTGGAAAAAAAGAGTTGTTGTCACTTTCAAGGAAGGAGATGATTGCTCGCTGATACTAGGTAAGATATATGAGACCCACTGGACATTCATTTGAGGATGTCATAAGTATGACATTGGTTAGAGAAAATAGAGAAATCAAGATCATCTGACAATTGGAAAACTCAATACTCAGGAAGAGGAGACGAGAGGTCCTGACACTCAGGTTGGAGACATGGACCTTCTGACACCCACTTAGATCATGGGCAACCTATTGACCCTCAGGCAATTGAGACCTTACACTCAGGTAGAAGAGGTAAGGCTGCCCTTGTGCAGGTAGCAATGTGACCTCCTGACACTTGCAGGAGATGTGAAATGTTTTAACATTCAGGCGTTTGCAATGAGCATTTGTCACACTCTGGTAGGTGAGATGCTAGTTCCTGACAATCAGAGAGAAAAAAATGATGCTTCACGATAATCAGATAGCTGTGATGAAAACTCTTGACATTCAAGTATAAGAGAAGACACCTTGCTCCACCTTGATCACAGAAAGGAGATCTGGAGACACTCAGATAGGAAATAGGAGACCTTATGATATTCAGCAATGGACAGGAAGGTGGGCTTTGCAGTTGCAAATTAGGGAAATTCAAAATGGCTCTTGGAAAAGTGTGCTGATAGTATGCACTTGGAATAGGAAAAGACAGTTTTCCTCAACAACAATTAAAAGGACCAATGAATCTGCTGAGTCTGACTCCTCTGAACCACAAACACGTGGCACCATCTCATCACTGAAGGGCTGAGCCGCTCCTCCATCTGTGAGTCTGCAGTAGTTACAGCGTGCGTGAGAGACAGACCCCAAATATGCACAAAGCTGGAGCCTTGGATGATATGGGGACCTCGCAAGAGTAACTGGGAATGGAGATCCTGGTCTTGGGACAGAGGGAGTGGGGCTGCACAGGAGTTCCCCATCATCCAGGTGCTGGGGGAACCTGTGCAGGAGGTCAGGAAGTCTCTTCAGTACAAACCAGTTAAGGCAAAGGGCTCTTACCTGGCCTGACAGCTGGGGGTGGGGGGGTGGGGTGGGAGGTCACCCTGCTGATTGGCCAGGCGGCCGTGGAGCTTTGTGAGGTCACTGGACTTGCAGGTCAGGCAGGGCCAGGAGTATGTTCGAGATGCTGCCAACTGCCATTCTGCTGGTCTTGGCAGTGTCTGTGGTTGCTAAAGATAACGCCACGTGTGAGTAAGTGTCGGGCACCTTGGTGGGGGAAGGATCTTCTGAGGAACAGGTCTCACCCTGACTCCCTCTATCTGGGGCTAGTGAAAGGGAAGCTGGGCTTGGGCCTTAGCCGTTCCTGGGGCTCACAGCTCTAGCCTGGACCACCTGCTCCAGAATGATCAGCCTGGAGCCCCCAGACCCCCAGCTTTCATGGTTTCCTCCAGAGATGGACCTCTTAGCACCTCAGGCTCCTTGTGCCTCTCCCACACCCCCAGGGATTGACCCCACTGTCTTGAAGACATGAACCCCTGATTTTAGGAGCCCTTGTCCTCCCACAGACAGCTGAGACGTCCCAACATGTGGTTGTCCCCACTATATTATCTCTTCACACCTCTTGTACCCCTACCCCAAGCAGACCCTCTCACTCCAAGGTACCCCACAATGCCAACACCTCCCAAGCTATGTGTAGCTCCCACCTGTGACACAGTTCCTAGGGCCTCCACCTCTAGGCCCCCATTGCTCTCAGTGTACCCCCACTGCTCTCAGTGTACCCCCACACCTGTGGGCCACAGTATCTGCCCCTGGCTACTGTCCCTCCTCCCATCACTGTCAACCCAGTCCTGCAGCCTCAGGACCCCCTTCATCACCTGACTCTTCCCTGAGTCTCCCACCCAAGATTGGTGATAAAGACCTTAGGCCATTACACCCCTCTGTCTCCAGCCCCACACCCCTAACTCTACCCTCCTGTTCTGCCCGTGGATGGGCCATCCCTCAGGGCCCTGGATACAGCCTGTCCTGGCTTCCTGTGGCCTCCTCTTTCTCCGTCTGTGACTGCACCCACAAGATGTGAGAAGTCATGGCCTCCAGAACCATTTCCTAGAGCCTGCGGCTTCCTGCATAGCCCAGGCTGCCCCCACTTTCCCAGAACTTGGAAATTCTTCCCCACTTCTCCCAACCTCATGTCCCTGCCTCCGCTCAGCTGTGGAGCTACAAGGACATGCTGTGCTCATGCCAGGTTTGAACTGTGCCTGGTCTCTCCCCAGGGGTCCCTGTGGGTTACGGTTCAGGCAGAACCCACATGGTGGTGTCCGCATCGTCGGCGGGCAGGCTGCGAAGCACGGGGCCTGGCCCTGGATGGTCAGCCTCCAGATCTTCACGTACAACAGCCACAGGTACCACACGTGTGGAGGCAGCTTGCTGAATTCACAGTGGGTGCTCACTGCTGCTCACTGCTTCAACGGCAAAACGTACGTGTCGGGATGCACAGAGGGAGGTCTTCAGAACGGCTCTTCTCAGAGAGGGGCGTTCCCCAGGGATGCTGCGCAGAGTCTCCCTGGGACTCTGGGGGCTGGTCCAGACCTTTGCTAAGGGAAGGCCCCAAGGGTCACTGTCACCAGGCTTTTGTCCAGCCAGTTGTGACCTGGCTTACCTTTGTGCCCACAGTAAAGTGTATGACTGGAGACTGGTTTTCGGAGCAAAGGAAATTACATATGGGAACAATAAGCCAGTAAAGCCACCTCTGCAAGAGAGATATGTGGAGAAAATCATCATTCATGAAAAATACAGCCCTATGACAGAGGGAAATGACATCGCTCTCTTGAAGATCACCCCTCCCGTTTCGTGCGGGCACTTCATTGGGCCGGGCTGCCTGCCCCACTTTAAGGCAGGCCTCCCCAGAGGCCCCCAGATCTGCTGGGTGGCTGGCTGGGGATACATAGAAGAGAAAGGTAAGTATGGGAGGACCTCGAAGGGGGAGCACTGATGGCCATTCTCCTGGTGGTCTTTGAGGTGCAGTGGTCACGTGTTGACACCCAGCCAAGCGACCTTCATCCTCCTCACGGTACTACAAGTAGAGCCTTCACTGTGGCCTTCCACAGTCCCCTGTACCAGGTCGCATGGTGGGTGACTTGTCTGGCTCTCTGTGGAGGGCTGAGGGCAGGTGCAGGCAGAACTGCAGCATTGTTTAGAATGGGGTTGAGGCTGTGTCTGTGTTTGGCACCTGGGCCCAAGCTGCTGGATCCTGGAAACAGGGAGCAATCCTGAAACCGCCTTTGGAGAGGAGCTCCAGATAAGGTTATGTGACCATATGACAGTGCCTCCCACCCTCTGGGCCTCGGTTCCCTCATCTGTAAATGGAAAGGCTGGATCAGATGATCTCCAAGCTGACCATTTCCCAACATCTGCAAATCCAGGGCCCAGTCTTCCTGCTTCCAGGCTGTCTTTATCACCATCAGCAGCAGCCTCCGGGCCCTGCTCCCATCCTCGGGCAGTCAGAGCACCAAATCCACCTTCTCCATCTGAGTTACTTGACGTTTCCTCTGTAGACTGGAAAGGGGACAGGTGGTGGGTGTGGCTTTCTGTGGGTCATAGGCATTCCGAATTTCAGGCTCCCTGGAGTGTCTGGCAGGTCCCTCTCTGTCCTTAACCAAGCTGTCTCTCTCTTCGCTGGCTCCCAGAAGATCTCTTGCCCATCCAACACTCCCTAACACACTTGACTCCAGATGAGTTCTAGGTGAGTAGAAGGAATTTCTTCCCTAGCAGACCAGGATCACAGAAGGCCCAGGTGTGACCTATAACAAATTGTCATTACCCAGAGGTGTCTGGGTCAGAGGAATCCCAGATACCTCTCCCCACATACTTCGGCACACTACATACTGTTTGTCCTAGAAGCAATAGGTTGCCCCATTAAATGGCAGGAATGGGCAGCAAGGTTTTTGCCAGCAGGACAAGACCCAGCAGGACTTGATCTCTGTATGTGACCTATACTCCCAGCTTTCCATAGGTCAGAGTACAGATGTAAAGATGTGACTGAAATTAACTTAGCTCTCAGTCTCTTCTTTTTCTTGATAATGAATAGATTAGGCTTCTAAATTCAAGGCAATTCAGTCATTTGGGTTTAAAACGCCACCTTTTTGGGGTAAGAAAAAACAATCATTTCAGGATTCTTCTTTTAACTCTTATTTCCTTCTCACAGGGAGTGGTCTAAGTTTCTGACAGGTTTGCCACCCCTCCTGTCCCTCAGGGAAGGGAGTCTGGTCCCAGCTGTCCTGTTCTCACTGGCCTCAATTGACACGTGGCCATCCCCTTTTGGCCTGGTGACAGCCTCTATTCCAGCTGCTGATACCCATGGCTCTGCCTTGGCCTCTGTCCAGTCCCCTAGCCTGCCATGCTATGTCCCTTGTCTGATCATGTCCACAGCTCTTGGGGGTTCCTGTGGTACTGGGAGGCTGATCTCAGGCTCCCCACTGCCAACCTCTGCTGTCCTATTCTATTGCTCAGAAGGATTGTAGTCTCCTAGCTAGACCTTGGATGTCATGCAAAACCTTTTTTATTCTGGAATTCCCATAAACTTAATGGGATAGCTCTGTTTCTGTTTATTGTTTTGTTTTGTTTTTTATTTTTGCAAACATATCCTGTACCCATAAGCCCAAGTCTTAAAGAAACCCCCAGGCTCCAACTCATGTGATTCCTTCAAACATTCTGTGTCTTACCACCTCCTTCAACTCATCTGCTCTGGGGCTTTGCTTCTTTCCCACTGGGATTTAAGTCCTTGCAGACTTTAAAGCATTTGTTGTTTAAAGCCAAGGTGTTGGCCCGGCGCGGTGGCTCATGCCTGTAATTTACCCAGCACATTCGGAGGCTGAGGTGGGTGGATCACCTGAGGTCAGGAGTTTGAGACCAGCTTGGCCAACATGGTGAAAACCCATCTCTACTAAAAATACAAAACATTAGCTGGACATGGTGGTGGGTGCCTGAGGCAGGAGAATCACTTGAACCCGTGAGGCAGAGATTGCAGTGAGCTGAGATCATGCCACTGCACTCCAGCCTGGGTGACAAGAGCGAAACTTCATCTAAAAAAAAAAGCCAAGGAAAACCCTTTTTTGTTTCAGGACACCTGGCTCTTCATAATGAAACCCATGGCTTTCAAGACTATGGGCTCTGCCATAGATTTAAAAAGTCATCCTAATGGCTAGCAAGCCAGGATTGTTGTCGTTGTTTCAATGTCACCCCTACCCCAAGGGCAGTGCATGCACAAAACTCTCACTGCTGCTTGGATGGTAAGAAAGGGTACGGGCTAAGGGGATGAGGAAACATAAAGCCCAGCAAACACTCACTCAGCAGCTGTTGACCAGGCGCCTGTTGAGTGCCTAGCCCTATGCCTGTCACTCATGTGTTTCCCATCTCCCGTCTTGGCCTGTGCAGCTACGTTCTGGGTCTGCCCCTACCTCAGTCTGCTCCCATATGCTCTGCAGCTAACGTCCAGACTCACCCCCTGCGTTATGGGTGCTGCTGTGGTGAGGGCTGCTGCTGTTGGGGACCCTTGTGTCTGTGGGACCCCTTGAACAGGAGCAATGCTGGTTGCAAGCGCCATAGCATCAAGTCTTTCCTAATACGAAGGTCACGGTAGAGAGTCCATGGCTGTCCAGAAAGTTCCGCGTCAGGGTTGTTTCAAACGCCCTTGCCCCTGCCAGGCCTGCCCGTGTGTGGAGGCACTGCCCAGGGCTTCTCCTGCAAGCTCCTCAGAACAGATCTGCAGCACATGGGGAGGGGCTTATCAGCCCAGTTTCAGCGGGTCGTGTCCACAGCTGAGCTGAGGAACCCTGATGAGGGACAAGAAGCAGGGAGGGTGGCTTACAGCCAGACTATGGGAGTGGACTGTATGTCTCAGACTGGAGTCTGGAGAGGAGCCGCTGAGCAGCCAGCTTCCAGCCCCCTCACATCCCTACTGTGACCTGGGTAGGCGGTGCTCCAGCCTTCTGGTCCAAAATGGGGATAATGGGACCATGTGACTCAGTGAGTGCTCAGTGCACACTAGGTGTAATTGGTAATACTGCAACTAACCTCCATAATTCATCATTAATATGCACACCCACCATCCACCTGCCCATCCTTCATCCACCTGTCCATGGGCCTCCACCCTTCCTTCCTCTCTTGTCTCCTCTGGCCTTGATTTGGATATCATTTCCCCACCTCCACCCATCGCCTCTTGTCTGCTCTTTCTGGTGTAACTCTCTTTCCTTTGGGAGTGTAAAAGGAGAGGTCGGGGCATTGACTGGATGGGTCTGAGGTTTAACTGGAGCTTCACAGAGGATGGGGTTCAGTGGTGCGAGGAGGCAGGGCTTTCCTCTGTGTCTCTCATGATCACTGACCACTGAGTGGTCTGTCTGTAGCCCCCAGGCCATCACCTATGCTGATGGAGGCGCGTGTGGATCTCATTGACCTGGATTTGTGTAACTCGACCCAGTGGTACAACGGGCGCATTCAGCCAACCAACGTGTGCGCCGGCTACCCTGCAGGCAAGATCGACACCTGCCAGGTAACCTTCCTTCTGGCTCCCAGGCCCCTGAGTCTCTCCAGCCCCTGAGAACATCCCCTTTTGGATCCCCAAGCTCCACTATCTCCACTCCTCTGCCCAGGGTCCCACTCTAGTGACTGCTTCCCCGGTCCCTCTTCCAGCACCTACAGTCACAGTGGGGATGAGAGGTGACAGCCACCAGCTGCCCCTGCCATGTGCCCCTATGGACACATGGGCTTGCTCATCTCACTGCCAGGAAACTCCTGACAATCCATACCCTCCTCACTACCCAAATGACACCACTTCAAACCACAATCACTTGTGTTTTCGGCAGCAGGAAACCATGTGGCTATGGAAATTGTCCTCCCAGAGCCTTCTGACCCCTGTGGGCAGGGAAAGAGTGGCTCAAGCAGAGAGTGACCTCTGTGTCCTTCTGGGCAGGGGGACAGCGGCGGGCCTCTCATGTGCAAAGACAGCGAGGAAAGCGCCTATGTGGTCGTGGGAATCACAAGCTGGGGGGTAGGCTGTGCCCGTGCTAAGCGCCCCGGAATCTACACGGCCACCTGGCCCTATCTGAACTGGATTGCCTCCAAGATCGGTTCTAATGCCCTGCATATGATTCAACCGCCCACCCCTCCACGCCCCGCCACTCGACCGCCCCCAATTCGACTCCCGTCCTCCTACCCTGTCTCTATTCACCTTCCTTGGTATTTCCAACAGCCACCCCGACCACCTGCAGCCCAGTCCCGACCCCCTCTTCAGCAACTGCCCTCACCCCCACCTCCACCCCCACTCCCGCCCCTGCCCCCACCCCCACCTCCACCCTCATTTACCACAAAACCTCCCCAAGGACTTTCTTTTGCAAAGCGCCTACAGCAGCTCATAGAGGCCTTAAAGGGGAAGACCTATTCTGACGCAAAGAACTATTACAACACGGAGACCACAGAACTCCCAGAGTTGACCCTTACCTCCTGATCTGACCCCATGTCAACAAACCCAGTGAGTCCTTCACTCCTGAGAAAAGGAAAGATGAAATAAACATATATATATATATACACACACACACACACACACACACATACACGTATGTATACATGCATATACACAAAGAGATGCTTTCTGGACTTCTTCCTATCTCCCCTCACAACTCAACCCAAATTTCCCCTATAAAATCTACCCTCCCTCCTTCATCCTACAATAAGATGGACTTGCTTGTACATTAGTGTCAATTGTGGTTTTTAAAAATCTTGATTTTCAATGCTGGAATAAGGTGACCTGGGGCTGTAGGCCAGGGATGGTCTTTACTTCTTACTTAGGGAAAACAATAAATGGTGAAAATAAAAGCGCCATCTCTGCATGTGCAAGTCAGAGGGGGTGGGTCCCCAAAACAGCAGCTGTGAGTGAGCTGACTGGGAAAGAAGGGGTGTGGGTCCAAGTCTATCAGGAGGCTGTGTTCTTCTGGTGGTGTCGACACCCACAGAGAAGATTCTGCATGAAGGTTGAATCCCCCAGAACACAAAGGCTAAGGAGGCCACTGGCGACCAAAACAACAAGTGCCTACCACCAAACATAATTTTGCTTGTGTGCTGTTCATTACTTGCCTGTAGGTAAGTCTTATTAGTTCCTAGATTTGAGAAAATTAAAAAAATTTATTCTTTGCCAGAGCTTTCCAGGAATTGCAATGGGGAATACCTTTTAGATGCCCCTGAGTGAGCTGTGAATGGCTTCCTTAGGATTTGGGGCTATTTATTATAAGAGCTTCCATTGCAAGGAACAGAAATCAGTTAGAGACATTTAAGTGATAAGGATGCAAAGATGTCACACAGAACCAATAAGAAAGGCCAGAAGCAGACACCAAGAATGGTGAGAAACCCAGGCAAGGCATGACCCTGGTCTGCAGTGCTCATGGAGTACCCGCTCCACCCTGCCCCATGCTGGGGGCAACTGTCACCTGGAACTGTTCACATCTATTTGCAAAATCCTGGGAAAGAAATCCTCCAGCCTGACCAACATGGTGAAAACCCGTATCTACTAAAAATACAGAAAAATTAGCCGGGTGTGGTGGTGGGCGCCTGTAATCCCAGCTACTACGGAGGCTGAGGCAGGAGAATCGCTTGAACCTGGGAGGTAGAGGCTGCAGTGACCGATATCATGCCACTGCACGCCAGCCTGGGCAACACAGCAAGACTCCACCTCCAAAAAAAAAAAAAAAGAAATCCTGATAGGTTCAGGCCAACTACCCACTCTCATCAGAGAGTAAAACTTGACTGCTGATTTAACCCCTTGTCACACTGAAGATGGCAGGTCTCAGAAAGAGAGAAAACCTTGGCTGAGCAGTTCTTGCAACAAGCTTTCCCTCACATGTGTGTCCACCTAGCTGCTTGTGAGTCAAGCACAAGGTGTTTCTATGCCCTAGTTATCAAGGCAGACTGGCAGAGATGGCACCACAACCTCTGCCTCCCAGGTTCAAGCGATTCCCCTGCCTCAGCCTCCCGAGTTGCTGGGACTACAGACGGGCGCCACCACGCCAGGCTAAGAAGCGCCACACTCGCGCTCAGCCGCATGCGCATTCCCTGCGGCCCGCCCGTCAGGCGCCGCGCTGGGCAGCCCGCGCCCCGGCGGGGGTCCTTCAGGCCTTCGACCGGGCAGCCCTCCTCGGGGTCCTTGCGCGAGGTTGCGTAGCAGCTGCGAGGACGCTGGTCGAGCCGGAAGTCGAGGGTGCTGCTGCCGCTAGCGAGGCCGGCGGGCGTGGTTCGAGACCAGGCAGAGTACAGGCGGGCTGCGGGGCCTGAGGGGCCGCTGGCCGCAGGTGGGCCGACCTGCAGCGTCCTTGGTCTCTCCAGCCCTCACCTGGGATCGCACGTGAGGGCAAATCCGCCCCGGTAGCGGGCTCAGCTCGCGGGAACAGCCCCTCCGAGGCAGCCCTTGGGATCTGGGCAGGAGGGCGTCCCGGTCGGGGGAAATACAGAACGGTGGCTTCGCGAGGCTGTTGTGGGGGGTGGGACGAGCAGCCTGGCGATGCCTGGACATGGTTGGTGCCCAGAAATATTAATCGAAAAATAGCTTGCCCACTTAGATCTCGAGGACAGCGACAACCAAGTCTTCGCCTGTAAGCAGTGGTTCACGCCTGTAGTCCCAGGGGTATCGAGGAGGGAGGATCGCTTCAGGAGTTGGGGGCTGCAGTGAGCCGTGATCGCGCCACTGCACTCCAGCCTGGGCGACAGAGTGAGACCCTGTCTCTAAACAAAAGAATGAAAGAAAGTCTCCAAGCATGGAGCCATGCAGCTGCATTTGGCTTTCTGTCACTTTCTCTACAGGGTACAGGTGGAAGGGGGCTGACGCCTCACCATGCTTACCAAGTATCTGCCACTTCCCAGGAATTGTGCCCCTGGATAAATGAGCCAAAGTCCCTCACTATGCAGAAGCAGTAGCTGTGTGGTGGCACAGTCAGTAAAACTTGGGGGCCCTCTTGGTATTTTCTACCCCGACCCGTGTGCATACTTCTGTTGTAGCTCTTACTACAGTAGATTCTGCTATCATTGCATCTTACATCCTCTGAACCCTGTGCAACGTCTGCTCATGGTGAATGCTCAATAAGGTTCACTTCTTGCTGCTATCTTGTCATCATGTCATTTCTATGATGTGCCCAGCTAAGAGTCTGGACTGTGGTTACATTCTCAGGAATGTTTGCAAGGTCATATTTAGGTGTGAGGAGAGTAGAACAGAGCTAGAGATTATGTTGCACACAGCTGTTGGCACTGGATGCCTGGTGAATGCCTTGTGCAAATGGCTAATGTGAGGAGCAGCATCTGGAACGTGCAGGACTTAAGTATTTGTGTATAACATATTACTGATGCCTGTGTGCCATACTCTGCTACTCCAAGTCTAGTAGGTGATTGCGTAACATATCTGAGTACTGAGGGAAGCAGTCTGGGTGGAGGTACAGTGGGGTGTGATCAGCATTTAGGAGATACCTTAAACTAGTAAAGGTTGAAACACCCCTAGAGAAGGGGGTTAGGGGAATTGCCCGTGTTGAGGGAGGGAGAGGCAGTTACAGATTACAGTAGGATGGAAAATGAAGGGGAGGTAAGAGGCATGAAGAAGGCAAAGGATCACAAGTGTGGGACAGGCATCTTTGTCTGTGTGGTCAGTGTCATTCAGTCATGAGAGCTCAGGCTTTTTGGCAGACAGTGTCTTATGTCAACTATATGACATGGGCACTGTTTTTTGTCCTTGTTTTACAAGTAAGGAAACTTTTGTGTGTTGAACTTGTGAATACAGGTCAGGCATGGTGACTCATCCCCATAATCCCATTACTTTGGGAGGCTGAGGTGAGAAGATCACTTGAGGTCAGTAGTTCAAGACCAGCCTGGCCAATATAGTAAAACACTGTCTCTACCAAAATTACAAAAATTAGTTGGGTGTGATGGCAGGCACCTGTAATCCCAGCTACTGGGGAGGCTGAGGCAGGAGAATCGCTTGAACCTGGGAGGTGGAGGTTGAAGTGAGGCAAGATTGCGCCACTGCACTCCAGCCTGGGTGACAGAGCAAGATCCCATTTCAAAAAAAAAAAAAGAAGAACTTGAAAATACAGAATATTGTCTCTCCAGGTGGGAGTGGGAGGTGTGATCTTAAGCATACCTGCAGTAGGAAAATATTGTAGGGAAAATCACCCTAAGAGAATCTTGTGTGTACAGGTTATAACCCTAAGGCTCAGCATGTGGCAGGCAAGTTGGTGGTGAATGGAGAAGGTTGTGAGTTCTTGGGCCCCTCTCTCATTGGCTCATTGTCTCTCCTGTCCAGGAAGAGGAAGAAATACATTTGGTTGAGGGGACTTATCTCTAACAGCAGCCTCTTGTTAATCTTCCCAGATAAGACCCCCCGCCCCCTGCCACACTGGGCTGGACCTCTCTCTACAGCTAGGAACCAATGGCAGAAGACAAAACCAAACCCAGTGAGCTGGACCAAGAGAAATATGATGCTGATGACAACGTGAAGATCATCTGCCTGGGAGACAGTGCAGTGGGCAAATCCAAGTATGTTGGGAGATTAGGGAAGAAATACCAGACCTAGAGAGGGTCTGGGTCATTAAAGAAGTCTTCCACCAGCCTGGCCGACATGGCAAAACCCCATCTACTAAAAATACAAAAATTAGCCGGGCACAGTGGCGCACGCCTGTAGTCCTAGATATGTGGGAGGCTGAGGCAGAATTGCTTGAACCTAGGAGGCAGAGGTTGCAGTGAGCCAAGATCACACCACTGCATTCCACCCTAGGAGACAGAGTGAGACTCTGTCTCAAAAAAAAAAAAAAAAAGTCCTCCAGAGGCAGAGGAGCATGGCTTCTCGGGGCTGGTGAAGGAGCAGTCTCGGCTGTAGCCCAGATGTTCATGGGGGAACGAGGGGAATCACTTGCACAGTTGTGTGTGTTGCAGGGACAGGGGCAGTTCGTAGGGACTGGGGAAATTGAGTATTCCCTCTGAGCCCTGTGAGAAGGTATGGAGCAGTTTAGGACACTGTGGTGTGTGGGCTGAGGGACTGCAAGGGCAGGGAGTGGGAATAGAAAGAGAAAAGTGACTATGCAACCGTGACAGATTAGTAATGGTGGTAAAGATGCTTTCTCGGAGGGACTCTCTGAGATGGAGAAAACTGGGTAGAACTGACGATTTGCTATAATCATTGTAAAGATTGGTGTATTCTTTTAATAAAGACAGTTGGGGTTGCGGTTAGGGGTTAGGGTTAGGGTTGTTAGGGTTAGGGTAGAGTTTAGGGTTAGGATAGGGGTTAGGGTAAGACATTTAGGGTTAGGGTTAGGGGTTAGGGTTAGGATTAGAGGGTTAGGGTTAGCAGTTAGGGTTAGGGGTTAGGGTTGGGGTTCAGGTTAGGGTTAGGGTTACAGATGTGAGCCATGTGCCCTGCCAGGAAATGGCTTCTGAACAGAAGGAACAGCCTTCCTGCTCTGTTTCTCTGTGCATAACACAAGGGTAATTGTTTGTGCAGCACTGTGCTGAGATGGAAATTGATTTGAGAGCTTCACATGGGCTGTCTGTGTACTCTTAGTGACATGAGCTGTTTTATTACGATGCGTTGTTGTGCTTATTCCCAGGTTCCAGACTTGACCTGGAAGCTGTGTGGCTGTATTGTAAAAGGGGAAAGGGTAGCCTTAGGTGGCTTCCATGTTGTCAGCTTTAGGGTGATAAAGTTTGGAACCGTGGGCCAGGCATGGTGGCTCACGCCTGTAATCCCAGCACTTTGGGAGGCTGAGGTGGGCGGATCACCTGAGGTCAGGAGTTCAAGACCAGCCTGACCAACATGAAGAAACCCCATCTCTACTAATAATGCAAAAATTAGCTTGGCATGGTGGCACATGCCTATAATCCCAGCTACTCAGGAGGCTGAGGCACAAGAATCACTTGAACCTGGGAGGCAGAGGTTGTGGTAAGCCGAGATTGCGCCGTTGCACTCCAGCTTGGGCAAGAGTGAAACTCTGTCTCAAAAAAAAAAAAATGTTTGAGGCAATGGGGAGATGGATATACCATCTGACCACCTTGCCTGTTCTGCTTACAGACTCATGGAGCGATTTCTCATGGATGGATTGTATCCTTCAAGGTTTGAAATACCCCTTGTTCCTGTGGATCTTCCCATGCTCCTGTATCTGTGCCCCGCTGCCCGCCCCTCTATATTAGTAGCCCAGGAAGGACGATTGGGTAAGTGAATTCACAGGTTTTGTTCCACACTGGTTTCTTGTTGATTGACCCACATGGCATTGCAAATCGCTGCTGTATATTTTGAAGGTTACTCATATTTGAATTTGTCTTACATTAAGAGGGCAGTAGAATGGCTAACAGCACATAGTCTAGATCAAATCCCACATCCTCCTCCTCCTTAGTGGCTCCTGACACTGGGCAAGTCATTTAACCTCTCTAACCTCAAAGCTTGGGCCCCTACTATTGAAAAAATCTCTGATATGAATGACCTTTGTAAAATAGGAGCTGCCAGCCCCACCTTCCTCCCATGAATTGTTATATTGTATAGGTTTGGAGTGAGTTCCTCCCTCCAACTGGCAGATTTTTAAACAGCTTCCCAAGTGGATCCACTTGTGAGAAGAGCCCCTAGAGCCTGCTGCTCCCTGTCCTAACCTCAAAGCTCAGTTGTCTTAAGATCTGAGTATGTCTTACTCCACCTTGTACCAAGTGCTTCGGCACACCCAGCCCACCTGCGTCACTTGGCTCTGCTGGTTACGCTGTCCAGCATCTTGCGGCCACGGAAGGTGTTATTCCCAGAGTTCAACCCATCTTCTCAGGGTTTCACACATAGGCAGACTCCAAACTGATAGACAGCTTGTCAGCTGTATGGCTTGTGGGAGTTTTTCCCCTGGAATCGTCGTGTTGCTACCAGAGTTAGGGTTTCCTTTCTAGCCTGCAAAAGCTCCATCTGTGATGGAGTTGTGACATCCACATTTGTATTTTCCAACTGCATGATGCCATTGATGACACTTGCCTGTAAAATCCTGTTCTGCATTTTACGTCAGACTTCGATGACCAGGACACACTCCCATCCCCTCCCAACCCTCACCCTTCCATGGAGCTTGTACCAGTGATATGTGAAGCTGGCATATCTGCAACATTCCTTTGATTTAAAATCTCAATAACTCCAAAGAGAAGAGGAAGGAGAGGATCTGTTTCATCAAACCAAACACCCCTACTCCCCACTCCTTCCTTAGCTCCCCTTTTATTGGTTTTTGCTCCTTAACCTGAGTGTAGTCAGCCACAGCAGCTGTCCACGTACGCCCTGACCCTGTACAAGCACACAGCCACAGTAGATGGCAAGACCGTCCTTGTGGGTAAGCGGCACAGGGCCAAGCCATGCTGACCCTCAGGAAAGAGGAAATGGGAGAGGAGGGGAGGTAAGGGAATGTTGATAAAGACAGAGTCCAGAGGAAGAAAATGAGACCCCAGGCGGGGACAAAAGGCCATGGAGGGTGGAAGGAGGCACGCAGGGGCCAAGTCCCAGCCCTCTGACCTGGTGTCCAGGCCAGCACCGGTGTGTGGGACAGTGTTCAGTAGTAGAAGTCAGGAGGTGCACTGTACCTGCCAGAGGGAAAAAGAACGTAAGAGGCCTTCAACAAGGCAGTAGTTTTCCTAGCTTCAGGGGTTCCTTTTTAAGCCAGTTTAAGCAAAAAAAAAAATGTTGTCAGAACATTATCTCTCACGTAGGGCTTTGACCTGCCATTGGGTCATACCCTTCTCCTTGGCCAGGCCACATAGCCTGCCTGACTGTGTCTGCCATCTGTGGTCAGCACGCGTGAGAAGTTGGACTAGTTTAGAACTTAGAGGACCCTGCATATCACGTGGGAAACAGGGGGAACCTATCTTCTTCCTCCTTGGGCTCCCAGTTTGTGTTGTCCTTCCTCCTGGCCCCTGACTCACTGTCTTCCCATACGCACAGGTGAACACACACCTCTCCCAGCACATTCACATGCACTGTGTCTTGAAGACACACATGTAAAGCTATGTAATCTCTATTCCTCCCTGTGCTCCCCGTGTGCACTCACACACACATGCTGTGGTTTGTGCCACATGTGTGATGTATTTTGGCACAGTGACTTGCACAGAAATGCACCGGGCATGTGGGTCTCTCTGACCTGTAGCCCCCAACAGGCAGTCAGAGCTGTGTTCACATTGCAGACTTTTGGGACACGGCAGGCCAGGAGCGGTTCCAGAGCATGCATGCCTCCTACTACCACAAGGCCCACGCCTGCATCATGGTATGAAACCCGGGAAAAGTGGACAAAGGCACTGGGCAAGTCTGGCCTGAGGGATGAGGGGCCTAGAAGCCCTGGGCCCTCTAAACCAAGTCTCGGTGCTGTGGGAGAGGGGCTCAGGGCCACCCGGGAATGCTTCAAACCATAGCTGCTCCCCAGAGCTTCTTAGTGAGAAGGTACCAGGTGAGCTCTCTGCAGGTGGGGATGGGTGAAGAAGAGGTGAATCAGCAAGCTCAGGGCTTCAACATCAGGTGTTGCATCCAAGAGGCAAAGGCGTGCCTAAGAGAGGGTCAGAGTCTCTCTCTGACAGACCCACCATGTCAGACAAGCTCCTGAGGCCTCCCTCCACTGTTGCCTGCTGCTGTTCCCTAGGGGCAGATGCTGGCACCAAGTAGATGCTATGGGTACCTGGGCCAGCCCCTTTCCTCCCTCCCAGCCTCTCATTTTGTTGTCTAGGATGCAGTCCTCAGGGTTCCACCCCAGTGGCCAGGGAGTGGTAGGTGCCTGAAGCACAGCGTGGGAAGGGCTAAGAAAGGAAAGACGAGTTCTGTAAACCTGTGTCCTATAGAAGTTCCTACCATGAATTTCCTGGCTTGGTTCTCAGGCCACCACTTTTAGATGCTGAAAAAGAGCACGTTTTTCTTTTGGGCCACTTAAAAAACATTTTCATGGCCAGGCACAGTGACTCACACCTACAATCCCAGCACTTTGGGAGGCCAAGGTGGGTGGATCACCTGAGGTCAGGAGTTTGAGACCAGCCTGGCCAACATGGTGAAACCCGGTCTCTACTAAAAATACAAAAAATTAGCAGAGCATGGTGGTAGACGCCTGTAATCCCAGCTACTTAGAAAACTGAGGCAGGAGAATCACTTGAACCCTGGAGGTGGAGGTTGCAGTGAGCCGAGATCACACCATTGCACTCCAGCCTGAGCAACAAGAGCGAAAC